>JAQJVL010006912.1:0-26588 GCA_035578905.1 Stictocephala bisonia | reverse complement strand
TAAATTACTGAATATTAAAACAGTCTAAATTGATATAGGCCCCTTTTGTAGTTCTTTGAATGACCAACACCTATGCATTCCTCACCACTATCATTTACTGGGAACTTACTAGACAGAGTAAGGGGGGGGGAACTAGTATAGTACAAAGTAAATATTACTGATAAATACTAACAGTCAAGGATAGTATTCCAACACGCGCTATTTGAAAGTCAGGTACTAAATCACTCCTCCCAATATACTAGTTATACTATTACCAGTAAGTGTCTCGCCTACCTTTAACACAGTCTATGTCTCTTGCCCTGGCCTTCAAAACTCTGCCGAACTCTCCTTCTCCAAGGCACTGCTCGATCACCAACGACTCCCGGGGCACCTCCCATCTCGGATCCGGCTTCACGAATCGTAAAAATGAAATTCAATAGTTGTTTATTTGATGAAAATTAGACAAGGAAAACATTTGTACATAATACTTACAATAAGGAAACATAATTTGACGGGGAACAGGAGGGAGATAATTGTCGCTGTACAGGCGATTTGACGGGGAACAGGAGAGAATTGTCGCTGTACAGGCGATTTGACGGGGAACAGGAGGAGAGAATTGTCGCTGTACAGGCGATTTGACAGGGAACAGGAGGGAGAGAATTGTCGCTGTACAGGCGATTTGACGGGGAACAGGAGGAGATAATTGTCGCTGTACAGGCGATTTGACAGGGAACAGGAGGGAGAGATTTGTCGCTGTACAGGCGATTTGACGGGGAACAGGAGGAGATAATTGTCGCTGTACAGGCGATTTGACAGGGAACAGGAGGGAGAGAATTGTCGCTGTACAGGTGATTTGACGGGGAACAGGAGGAGATAATTGTCGCTGTACAGGCGATTTGACAGGGAACAGGAGGGAGAGAATTGTCGCTGTACAGGCGATTTGACAGGGAACAGGAGGGAGAGAATTGTCGCTGTACAGGCGATTTGACAGGGAACAGGAGGGAGAGAATTGCCGCTATACAGGCGATTTGACGGGGAACAGGAGGGAGAGAATTGTCGCTGTACAGGCGATTTGACGGGGAACAGGAGGGAGAGAATTGTCGCTGTACAGGTGATTTTACAGGGAACAGGAGGGAGAGAATTGTCGCTGTACAGGCGATTTGACGGAGGGAGAGAATTGTCACTGTACAGGAAACTTGAAATGATGGGAGAAAATAGGTGAGACAAAACCATCACTTCAGGGGATAAAATGGTGTGGCAAAAAGACATGTGTACATGCAACTTGCAATAGTTAAAAAAATATATATGGTGGGAATTCAGGAGGGAGAATAAAGGTACGAAATATGTATTTATTCTATTATCTGCGCAGTGGGATTTTTACAAGATATTCAAACGTTGCTGAGGGATGGTCCAAATCCCTGTAGCAAATTTAAGTGGACGTCCCGGGATTTGAATCCGTAAACCTCTGCATTGGAAGCAAAAGGGCCAGCAAGAGTTCTAACATACATACATATATATCCTGTACGCTGGGACATTATACTGCATTCAAGATACTTACAATGACAGAAAGCTCTACGACAGGAACATAGATGAGGAAAAACGTCACTATACTTTCTTTCTTTTGATTGGGTGTTTCGTGTTTTTCTTATTGAGGTCCAACCAGCAATAACATAATGTTAATGTTTTTATGTTATATATAATGGATGATTGACTGATTACTTACAACAATGAAAGGCTCGATGACTGGGAGACAGGTGGGAGAAAACGTATCCAGAGGGAACTCCACGGATGCTAAAGCTCTGTGGGCTTCCAGGGTCTGCAGCAGAGTATTTGAGTTCTGGAAAACCTTCCTGCTGTTTTTCTGTTTCCTGGCCAGAAAATAACAAACATAACGTACTAATCAATAACTTTTAGTGCTGTTGAACTGTTAGGAAAGTACTAATCAATAACTTTTAGTGCTGTTGAACTGTTAGGAAAGTTATGTTGTTTTTATGTGGTCTTAACGGTCTAAAAGGTCAGAGTAAGTGAACCATATTTGGGCATTTTACTTTCTCCAATATGCGTATTGTGATCGTAAAACAACAATTTTTTACAAGTTAGTCTAAAAATCCATTTTAGGGATCCCTGAACCCAAAAAAGGGTTTTTTTTCGAAAAAAACTGCTGGTGTCTGTTCGTATGTGTTTTGTTTGTGTAAATGTGCAGTTCATTTGAGACCAAACATCATATGGATCAATTTTTATCAAATTTGGTATATAGGTGTATTTATTAAATATCTCCTGATCATTTTTTCACTTTTATTGAAATGCTAGTTTTAGTTTTATTTTTATGGAAAAATAACATACAAAAATGGAATTTTCTCAAAGTCGGCTCTAAAGATTTCGATTAAATTTTCAGTAAATATGTAAATTACAATTAAAAATATTTTAGTAAAAACTGCATGTGTCTAAGTTGCTAATATTTTAGTTATGGCAAAACAACCTATTTGGAAATCAAACTGGCAATTTTCAAAGTTTTGATTTTTTAGTGTTTAATATGAGAGAAAGTGTGTGCTAATTCTTTCGAACAATTTATTATTTATTGAAACAACGATGTAGATCTCCTGACTGCTCACATCAGCTGATCGCCGGACATATCTCAACCTGCGAGTTTACGTATATTTAGCACATATACGGTTTGAGCAGTAGAGGTCCACATCATGGCGTGACCAACTTCCGCCTTCAAACTCTCATCTGGGCTCAACTTTCGCAACAGAATTTTGCTATAAATAAAATATGTGTTGATGTAAAGGTTATTTTGTTGTTTTTATTCATGTTTTCGTTTTATTATTCGTTGAGTTATTGTTATTATTAATTGTCACTGAATTCGAAAAAATGTTAAACTTATATCATTATAAGCTTGTTTAATTAGTGTTGATTAAACCAACCAATGGTCACTGATCATGATGACGTAATGGGAGGAGCTTGCTACTACACAGTCAGCTAGTGGCCTACCATCTACTCTAGGTTCCATGGAAACTATAGGTAACACGTTGGTGCGACACAGTGAAAGAGGAGTAGCTCTCTCTCTCTCTCTCTCTCTCTCTCTCTCTCTCTCTCTCTCTCTCTCTCTCTCTCTCTCTCTCTCTCTCTCTCTCTCTCTCTCTCTCTCTCTCTCTCACTCACTTACTTCCACCTACGTTTGCATCTCTCTCTCACACTAGTGCTATACAAGCGGCTTGACAACAACTCTGTTTTTAAGAAGTTATTTTATTTCTAGTGTTTCAATTGTAACCCCGAATGACTGTGAGAATAGAACAAAGTAAGGAAAGGCAGGTAGAGGAAAAGTGAAAATGCTTGCGTAAGGCTCGTAAGGCAAAATTTTGATCTATATGATACTGTAATAAAATGACATACCAAGTGTTCAAAAAGTCTGGAACTCCCTTATTATTTTACTATATCATTAATAAACTATATAATTAAAATATCATTAATAAACTATATCATTAAAATATCATTAATAAACATAGAACAATGAAACTGTTTACGTTTTCACTGCGGTTACTGACCTTTTGGCCATCGTAACTGACCTTTATCGCTTTGGGGAGACGTCCTGTGGATGAAGTCTAAAAAATCTTAAATGTAAGCATAGATCGAGCTATACCTCATTTTAAAGGTCATTGTTAGAGGAATACATTGCGACTAAAAAAGGACAATTCGTTTGGAAACAGCAGCCTCTCAAAGTTCCAATGAGGTCAAACTTTTAGAGGCTGTTATTTACAAACGAATATACATTTTTCAGTCGGGCTTGTGGCAATGTGTCTCTCTAACAATTACCTTTAAAATGAGGTATAATCGAACTATATTTACACTTAATATTTTTTCATATTCACTCCATTGGACGTCCCCACCTTGGGAAAAAGACTGTTAAAACGACCAAAAAGTCAGTAACTACAGTGAGAACGTAATCCTAGAGTTTCATTGTTCTGCGTTGATTAATAAAATAAGTATTAAGAGGGTTCCAGACTTTTTGAGCACCCGGTATGTTGATTTAATCTGTGAATAAGAGAAAACGCATTCACTTAAAAATTCACTAAAATGCTTGAATACAAAAGACTCAATAATTTTAACAACTTAATAACTTTTAAACTGTATCCTCTAATAAATAACTCATATAATTTTTAAATATTTATAAAAACGAATTTCAGTATGTATTTAAGAGCCAATTGAATCTTCAAATTGGGAATATAAATTAACTGAGAGTTATCAATGATTCTAAACCGATTTCAAGACTGCTACAGATACTCATATATCAATATGCATTACATTTTATATATATCACTACGGCGTTCCTGTATTCATTATGCTACATCATTGACCGAGTCCACCGAACTCCGTAATCCTGGAACTCCATGATTTGGTTTAGAATAAGATGATTTCTAGAACTGCGTAATTCTGCAACTCGGCAACGAGGGCCTTAAGTTCGAGTAGCAGAATCCAGTAATAATGTCCGGTGGCGCAACCCCGTGATGTTTGATTCTGCAACACCGTGTTTCCCCGCCCACTCGCCGCCGCAGGCTCCTCCCAGCCCCTCCAAGCCCCTCCAGCAGGCTGGCCACTCTGCCGCGTGAAATTGTCCTACTCCTTTCCTCGCAGTCGTCCTACTACAAATATGCTTTTTGTCAATTTGATTTGTATTCAAACAACCTATATGTATGCCCTAATGTGTAGTAGCCTATAGCAATTGTCGTACTTATATTATGTTCAAACAGATAATGATTATTAGATTACGATTGAAAACATATTATCGTAACATACCTCCGTATGTATTTCTCAAATAATTACATAGCATTAACTATCAACCACATTTCCTTCAAGGTGAACAAAATAAACTTTTTGTAAATCTGAATAAATTAAACAACCTATGTACGCCCTAATATGTGTGTGATATTTTTAGCCTCAGTGATAACGATACAGTACTTATATGTTGATGAACAAAATCACATCTCTCGTGTATGTTGATTATTATTGTATCATAGCGTCCCTCGGGTTTTGATTATAGTAAAATACCTATCATGTACGTGTGCGTATTATAGTTTATTAGCAATCATATTTGTAATTAAATATGGTAAGTAGAGTGTATGATGTAAATAGTAAATTTAAGTATCGCATCATACATAATATTGTTTATGTATGATGTATGAGTAGAGTGTATGATGTAAATAGTTAATTTAAGTATTGTTTCCGTACAAAAAACTCCTTCTTGTTCTATATGTGTGTTCTAATGTGACGTGTTGTTGTCACGCTCTAAATTATTAATAAATATTTATATTAAGAATATTAAGAAACAGATATTCTTCACTTGGCAAAAAAGGGCACTGCGAGCAATATTGGGGCTGAAGCCTAGGGAGCACTGTAGGGAGCATTTTATCGCATCCGAAATTTTAACTGTTCCAAGTATCTTTATTTTTGAAATAGCTATGTATGCAACGACATATTTACCTGAATATATAAATACAACTCATATTTACAATAATAGGCATAAATATAACTTTTCTGAACAACACAGACTTAAATTATATGAACAAAAACCAGAGTATCTGGGCAGGAAAATGTACCAAAACCTGCCAAGTAATCTAAGATCTATATCAAATGTAAACAAATTCAAGAGCGAGTTAAAATGTTTTTTTTCTAAAAAAGTGCTTCTATTGCCTAAATGAATTCCTTGAGCCAAATCCACACCCAACCTAGCCCAATCCCACCCCTTCGTTAAGGAAGAGGATTTGACGCTGCCAAAGCTCCATGAAGTCTACTGCAAAGAGGAAAAGTAAAAAGTAAATGTAGAATTTTCATCTTTGGTATTAAATGCTGAATAAATTACAGCAAACGTAAGTCTAGGTATAATTATTCTAACTGAGATTTTGATAGAAAAGAACTAGATCAATTTCTATAATATTCCAAACTATATTGTTTATGCTAAGTACAATGAGCCACACACAGCAGTGGGAGTCGCTGTATATGTAAAATAAACCATTGAAAATGTAGATTATTCTGAATTAGAATGCTATTCGGCAGATTTATTGTTCCTTTAAAATATCGGGTATACAATTGTCTTTACTGGCAATGTACAGATTGCAATTTTACCCAGCTGAAACATGTGTCATAGAATTAAGTGATTGCTTTAATATTTCATAGTACTAGTTTGAATAACACTAAACACTTCTTATGGATTGGAGATTTAAATATTAATATTGTAGATAATAATAGTTTTAATGCAGTAACAAACGAAACCATCAAAAGTGTTGTGGTGAAAGTGTTGTTACAATGTGTCTCTTTCATTGCATCAAGTTTTTCATTTGGTAATTAGGTAACTTAGTGTTAACTTGTTATTAAAGCTAAAAAAGATCTTTAGCTTTTACCTTCCTTGATTATTTAATTCAGATTTGTTACTTTTTCTTCTCATAATGTGACTTTTTCAAGACTTAATATTACCTAACCTTGAACTTTGTTTACTTGTTTGTTGTTTTGTTTTTGTTACATCAGGTTATAATATGCAAAATGTTATTTCTTCTAGTTCTTTGAATCAAAATCTTGTTAATGAGCATAATTATAGCCAAATGAACAATAATATTTTGTCCTGCAGCACTGATAACCTTATACCACTACATAGTGGTAACATGACTAATTTTACCAATACGCACATGTCAGACAATGAGAATAATCATGGTTCTTGGCAAACTGTCACAGGTAATAAAAGAACTTTGAATGCGAACACATCCCACCGAAATGTGAAAAAACATTGTCAGAGTGCCACAGGTAATCCTATCCCAGTTAAAAACAGTTTTGAAGTCTTGAATGACATTGTCGAAAATGATCAAATGGATAATACCGATGCTACGTCAGTAGAAAGCAAACCACCTCCGATCTTCGTGCCGGACGTATCAGATATTAAATCAATGATTAAATTTATTGAATCCGCTATTTCAAACAAAGACTACACCTATAAATTGATTGGACAGAATCAAGCTAAAATTAGCCCTTTAACAGTAGAGGCTTACCGAAAATTAGTACATAGTCTAACAGATTGTAATATTAATTTTCACACATATCAATTAAAACAAGACAAATCTTACAGGGTTGTTTTAAAAAATATGCATCATTCCACAGATCTAAATGACATTAAACTTGCAATAGAGGAACACGGTCACCGAGTGAGAAACATTATCAACGCAAGACATTTCAAAACTAAATACCCACTACCCATGTTTTTCATAGACCTCGAGCCTGACACAAATAATAAAGCGGTATTTAAAATAGAATTCTTACTAAACGCTAAAATAGCCTTCGAGCCACCTCGCAAGAAAGTAGAGGTAGTTCAGTGCAAGAGGTGTCAAAGTTACGGACACACCAAATCTTACTGCCGTCACCCTTTTCGCTGTGTTAAATGCGGTCAGGACCATGACTCGCGTCAATGCACCAAACAACAATCTACCCCACCTAAATGTGCACTTTGCGAGGGTAACCATCCCGCTAATTACAAGGGATGTACTGTGTACCGTGATATTAAGCAGAAATCTTTTCCCCCTCTCAGAAAACGCTCATTGGCAAACGATTCTCATCAAAAAGAATCTTCTGATACTCGCAAAAACACAACACCTTCGGACGATAATCGAAACGAGGACCGTTCGAAATTTGGATCAATGACATATGCTCAAGCTACTCTAGCCTCTAACGAAAGAGCCAACAGCGATATTTCACTAAATCAAACCATCCAAAATTTTATTGACAAATTTAAAAAGATCATGCTTCAACAAAGCCAGCAAATGGGTACATTAATGAACCTATTGACCACTGTCATCTCAAAATTGAAATGAACCTTTTCCTAAGACTTTGTCTTTGGAATGCTAACGGCTTGGCTAATCATAACCAAGAGCTCCAAACTTTTATTTGCCACAATAAAATTGACATCATACTGATTTCGGAAACTCATTTTACTAATAACAGTTACTTCAAAATTCCTAAATTTTCGTTGTACACTGCTAATCATCCTGATAATACTGCGCATGGTGGTAGCGCTATCCTAATCAGAAGCAATATAAAGCACTATGAGTTGCCTAAATATCAATATAATCATATTCAAGCAGCGAGTATCGTCATTGAAGACTGGACTGGTCCTCTGACTGTTTCTGCAGTATATAGCCCCCCAAGACACAACATAAGTTCACAACAATTCTCAGATTTCTTTGTCTCTTTGGGTAATAGGTTCTTAGCCGGAGGTGATTATAATGCCAAGCATACCATGTGGGGATCTAGGCTTATTAATCCCAGAGGTCGCCAACTTTTATCTTCTATAAATAACAACAATTTTAATCACATGTCGACAGGCCAGCCAACATACTGGCCAACTGATCAGCAGAAACTTCCAGACTTACTGGATTTATTTATAACTAAAGGCATATCCCAGAACTACGTCAACCTAGAATCTAGTCTTGATCTGACATCCGACCATACACCTGTAATTGCCTCACTTAGCACTTCAATTTGTACCAAAGAGAAACCAGCAAATCTATGCAACAAGCACACAGATTGGAACTTATTTCAAATGCTAGTCAATGAAAACTTACCGCTGAAGATGCCACTGAAAACGAACGAGGAACTAGACGATGCTGTAGAACTCTTTAACTCTGTTATACAGAACTCAGCTTGGGAAGCCACGCCTCTAATTCAACAGCAAGAAAATACTATTAATTATCCTATACACATCAAACGGAAAATAGCAGAAAAGAGACGGTTGAGACGAATCTGGCAAAACTCAAGAAACCCAAGAGACAAGACCAATTTCAACAGGGCTGCTCAAGAGTTAAAACGTCTTATAAGTCAAATTAAAAATGAATGGTTTAATGACTATACCTCCAATCTTTCCCCCACAGACTCCACTAACTATTCACTATGGAAAGCTACAGCAAACTTAAAGAGACCCCAAGTGAATATCCCACCTATTCGTAAACCGGATGGTTCATGGGCAAAAACCAACCAAGAAAAGTCTGAACTGTTTGCTAAGCACTTGTGCAATGTTTTCAAACCCAATACTACGGCTAAAAACGTGAATGTGACTCAAGAAGTACGAGAAATACTAGAAGCTCCAAACCAGATGTCACTTCCAATAGAACCTTTTACACCCTCAGAGGTTAAGAACATCATTACGTCACATCTCAAACCTTATAAAGCACCGGGATATGACCTCATAACTGGCAAAATACTTAAAGAACTTCCCAGGAAAGCTATTCAATTTTTAACCATTCTCTTTAATGCTATTCTTCGTACTGGTCATTTCCCTACACAATGGAAAATTTCACAAATAGTTATGATTGCAAAACCTGGAAAGCCGTCAAACGAACTAGCGTCCTATAGACCGATAAGCCTTCTCCCAATCCCGTCTAAAGTGTTTGAAACACTTTTCCTTCAACGTTTTCGAGTGATTATTGATGACAAAAAACTAATTCCAGACCATCAATTCGGTTTCCGTCAGAGTCACTCCACAATCGAACAAGTACACCGAGTTGTTGACATAATCAAACAAAGTTTTGAACGAAAAATGTTTTGTTCAGCAGCCTTCCTCGATGTGCGACAGGCGTTTGATAAAGTGTGGTTTGATGGCTTACTATACAAGCTTAAAATTAAAGTTCCTCATGCTTATTTCAATATTTTCAACTCGTATTTATCCAACAGACATTTTAGAGTCAAGTATGAAGATGCTTACGGTGAATTACACAAACAAGAAGCGGGTGTTCCTCAAGGAAGTGTGTTAGCTCCAGTCTTGTACACGATATACACTGCTGATACACCTGTTCACCCTGACGTAACAATCGCTACATTCGCCGACGACACTGCGCTCATCACTACTCATCACAACCCAATCACAGCTTCACACTCACTCCAGCTAGCTCTTAATGACTTGTCTGATTGGCTCAAGACGTGGAAAATTGCTGTCAACGAGAATAAATCTGCTCATATTACATTTACTACAAAAATTGACACATGCCCTCCAGTTTCCATCAACAACGTACTAATACCTCAAGTATATGAAGTTAAGTACCTCGGAATGACACTCGACCGGAAGCTCACTTGGCAAAGTCATATCTGGAATAAAAGGTTATCTTTAAATTCAAAATTTAGGAATCTTTATTGGCTTTTATCTCGAAACTCACAACTTTCTCTAGAAAACAAGCTCTTAGTCTACAAAACAGTTCTAAAGCCCATTTGGACGTACGGAATTCAACTTTGGGGTACAGCAAGTAATACAAATATTGAAATAATTCAACGATTTCAGAATAAAGCTCTCCGTTGTATTCTCCAAGCTCCATGGTATATAAATAACAACATACTCCATCAGGACACCAAAATTCCAAAAGTGAGACAAGAAATTTCAAGATTCAGTTCAAAATACATTTCAAAATTGGAAAACCATCCAAACTCCCTGGCACTAAACCTACTGGACAACAGTGATCATGTTTATAGACTTAAACGATTTCACGTGCTAGACCTAGATTCTCGTTTCAGGGAATGATGTTGTAAATATTATTTATTCTTTGTTAGTTTTGTTGATGAACATTAACTAACTGCATGTTACTTGTATAATGTTATCGCATTTACTCATTGTTTTTGTGAAAACAGATTGTAAATAAAATTTTGTCAAAAAAAAAATGCAGTAACAGATGATTGTATTTCTCTTATGTCAATGTTTGCCTTGGAAAGCATTTTAAATGATCCAACTAGAATAATCGAGCAGTCGAAAATATGTATCGATCATGAGTTTGTCAGACTGTCTACTACGAGTTTGGTATATGCCGAAGCAATGGTAAAAGTTAAAGACATTACTGATCGATCATTCTCTAGTCCAGGTTGACGTGTGTGTGGGCGGGCGGTTTAAACGTAAACCTTATACCTTGACGTTTAAACCTTATAAAGTCGTCCCAAGACCCATCCTTGGGTGGATTTTATTGAAACAACAATTATTAAATGCCTTGACAATATGAACAAAATGGTATATCTCAATGTTTTTCGTAAACCCAATATTAACGGAGATGTACCACTTTCACATGTATCTCCCGTTACGCCCAAACGGCGGTAGTATGTGTGTTTATAACTACTTTCCGTTTTGCGAGGCCAGGCCAAATGGGTTTTCTTCTATACCTTTTTATTTTTAAAAATAATGTAATAAAACCTTTGTATATAACACTGGGGTCCGACAGACCCCAACGGACTTTACAAAGTTATTTCTCTCGGGTGTTAGATGATAAGGATATTTCACTTCTATGTAAATTAAGTTAATACTGGGATTAGTTTGCACTATTTCCGCCAACTGTCAGACTGCTACTGTAGACCAGGGTCGAAGCCTTCAAAAATGGTAAAAAGTGAAAAAAAATAGTAGTAGGATGAAACCTATTAGAAAAGGAGGGGAATATGATAAAAATGAAAGGAAAAATAAATTACGGGCGATCTAAGTTCGGGAAGTTAGAGGGGGGGGGGGTTTAAGGGTAAAAAATGGTTTATCTTGATTTCCGGTAAAACTACAAGTCCTATGAAAAAAAGTTAAATGGCAAAGTTGTAGGTAGTAAAAAGATCTACAACTGTTATATGAACAATTATTTTACATAACCTCAAAATTGATGTGAAAAATTCAAAAAACCAAGTTTTTGGTCTTTTATTTTTATTTTTTTCAAATAAAAAATTTTTTCTACGAAATTTGGTGAAAACTTACCTTTTTATGTCCCAAATACACTGTAATTTATTTGATTTCAAATATTTATTTTTTCACCTTATTTTGACTTAATATCAAAAAAGCACCATAATTTTCAATCGAAAATTCTCGTGTCAAAATATTAGCTTTTTCTAAAAAGTCGGTGTGTTTTTTGTTCGGTGAAATCTCTACTTTGTGATGGTTAAAAAAATATACATTACAATAGTAAATGTTCTCAGAAAATGCAAAAAATCTAAATAAACTATAATTCAAAAAAATTTTTTTATCATCATGTACAATTTTGAGCTATTTATTAAAATGTACACTTTAATTATTCAAAAAACGTAAAATTCCATACTACATTGATAACCGAAAAAATTGTAAATCGAAATATACTACTGTAAATAACAAACAAATTAGTTCATAAATTTAATAATTATTAAGACATCTACAATATTTCGAGAAAGTTGTATAATCGTCTTTAAATAATATTTGTAGATGCCTATTTATTGCTGATATAAGATAATTCATATACCTGAGTGACCTTCGGAAAATTTTAGCCCATTGAAGGGTATTTCATAGAGAAGTGGGGAAGGAGCTAGGAGGGTCTGGGCCTTACCAAGGTATCTAGAATATTACATAAGGTAGGGTCCACGCGCAGGTTTGTGACGTCATCGGTCCAAAACCAGCTGATCCCTTTTGTTTACAATTTGATCCAAATGTCAAACTGAAGTTTATTATTTACATCAGTTTAGGTTATATTATTTAAAATTAAAATATCCACAGTTTGAAAACAGCTGGTTTCAGAGTGAACAGGTTCAAGGACAGCAATGAAATGAGTACGGGTCTGATCGTTACACATGTAATGCGTATATGTAATAAATGTCTGAGGATTAATCTAATGATTATGAACACTTTTACAATGTGTAAGTAATTGGCCAAGTTCATAAGACAATAAAAAGAATAAGCAAACGGAAAATCGCTACTTTTCTTTTTAGTTTTGCAGTGTGATGAATGGTAAGTAAACCACTGATATTTTCCACCACCGTTGGCAGTGTTGACCAGCGCTGAACGTGACCATAATTCGAACCGATGACGTCAGAAATCGACTGCGCATCTACCTCGTGGACCCTACCTTATGTAATATTCTAGATAACTTGTTAGATAGTTTATTTCGATTTTTTGCATTTTCTGAGAACATTTACTATTGTAATGTTTTTTTTTTTAACCATCACAAAGTAGAGATTTCAACGAACAAAATGCACACCGACTTTTTAGAAAAAGCTAATATTTTGACACGAGAATTTTCGATTGAAAATTAGGGTGCTTTTTTGATATTAAGTCAAAATAAGGTGAAAAAATAAATATTTTAAATCAAATAAATTACAGTGTATTTGGGACATAAAAAGGTAAGTTTTCACCAAATTTCGTAGAAAAAAATTTAAAAAAATAAATAAAAATAAAAAACAAAAAACTTGGTTTCAAAAATTATCGACCCTGGTCTACTGGTATACCTGCAGAGTAAACAACTTGCTGTGGGGTCTGCTGAACCCCAGTGTTATATTAACGTGCGTATTTTTTTCACCAATTTTTCAATAATTCAAAAAAATTGTCACATTAACTTCTTAATTTTGAATATACCCATGCAGTTAACAGTTTATAAATAAAATTTGTGGTTTCATGTTTAGTTGTTTTACTTTATGCCTATTTCATCGGTCGGTATATCAATATTGTATCAGCATATAGGTAATTCTTACAGAAAAATATGACTTTTTGGTGGTATTATAAGAAAACCCTTAAATACTTGCACATTAACTATGAAACTAAGTTATTCCTTGGTTTATGTTCTATAAAAAAACATAAGATGATTAATTCCTGTTTAAAAAATTTCTTAATTAAAATTTGTCATATGAAATAATGCATTTTTATGTAAAACAATTTATGTCTTTTGTAAAAAAGCTGCTACAGTTTTATAATTTTTTTGTTTTTTACTAAATAACCTTTCAGCTCGTTTACATAAACCTGTAAAAGGGGTAAACCAAAAATTAAAAAAAATTTACATATCAGAATGGTAAATATCAACAAAATTACATTGGGGTCCAAGAGACCCCAGTGTTCTATTAACGTATACTGAACTAAGTGTTATATCAAAGGTTAAACTTTTGAAAAAATCCACAAAATCTTTGAAGCATACGAAACAAAATGGTGGCCATATACAGTTTTTGAATTGCAATAAATAAAAACCATGAATTTAAAAATATTACAACAAGAACAACTTTCTTTACAAATTTTATTTTAAATTAAATAAGTCTGTTTGTTGAAATCTGTTCCTAAATAACGGAGATATGAATGGCATTTTTCGGAAACCCTTTCTAAGTACGTGTCTAAGGGTCTATCCGAAGCAATGTTCCAAATTTCAGAGCTCCAGACATTATAGTTACATGAGGTTTATTATAGTCAGATATCGCGATCAGTCAGAGTCCCTTTCACTTTTATTGTTATAGATAATAAGACGCAAAAACAAGCCCTCGTTCGCTTTTCTACGTTGAGTAGGCTGCTTCGCTAGTTGGAGTTAATAACTGATTTTGCTATAGGCCTACGCATAATGGTAAACATAAATAGTAGATAACTGCAGAAACAGCTGACCGGAACGTTGATAGATCAAAACAGTATTGCATATCAGCTGACCAAATAAGGTTTTCTATATTTAAAAACTTACATTGCTGAGCAGTTTCTTTTATGCAAGCCCGTATTTTATAAATAAAAAATAAAATATTAATAAGCATAGCCTCGCATGGAGACCTATCGTCCCCGAAAAGGTTTTCAGGTTCACCCCTTATTCAATTAAGTTTGAAAAACTAATAAAAAGTCACCGTCGTCTTTTCGAATCTTGATTTCATTCCAGCATTAAGCGCATCTAAAGAAAATTCAATTTATTTCCAATACTGGAACATCCTTTCTATTTCTATCAGTAAAAAAGTAATTTTAACATACCTGAATTGGGGATTCATCATGAACATATAAATGGAAGTCCTTCAGGAGCGAGCAACACTACAGAGATATCTATAAAATTCCCACAAAAACACTTAATAAAAAATTAACTATATACAATTACAATTAAAACTTAATTGTTCTTAGTATGTAGCCCACAGAAAGGATAAACACAAACATTATCAGAACGTGTGTCAAAAGTATAATTTGTACAGTATATATTGCACAGGAACGCGGTCACGTAGGCTACGATGTCAAGCACTCGCCACTCACTACGTACGTACTGGTGACTGGACACCAGATTGACATAGGAAAGAGTGACAACACAACACAGTGTCAAACAGAGGGTGTCACTGCCCTGTCACATCCAGCACGTGTGCATGTGCACAACAACAGCCCGAGGGAAACAAGCGACCGCCAGTCAAGACAAAAGACCGCTGGGCCGGGGTGTGTTATATAGCCTTGGCCACATTCTCACCCGCCGAAACACTTTGACAAGCCAAAAACTGCAAAGTGCCTCCTAGCCTCTGACGCAAAAAGTATAATTCGTAACTGTGAATCGTTAGCTAACATGAGAGAACCAATAAAAAAGAAACTCTTCCATATTATTTTGCTTGTATTATTTGTTCTAAGTTGTTCGGCACATCGTTGATTCTAGAAACATATTTTACTTACATTTGCAAAAAACCGTATGTTATTAAATTACGGCATTTGGTGAGATGTTAATACTATACCACATCATAAAGAATCAAATAAATGAAGCAAAAAGTTTTCGCCCCAGGCTGGGATCGAACCTACGATCTTCCACTCTTCCACGCTTCGAAACCCACTAACGTCGAATTTCAATGGGTGGCATCACCAACATGGGTAGTTTTGTTTGTGACTTAACATAGTCAATGCTTTTACAGTACTACTGTAGTCACCATTAGAACTGAGTCAAGTCCCCTAAAAACGTTCAACATGGGTAGTTTTGTTTGTGACTTAACATAGTCAATGCTTTTACAGTACTACTGTAGTCACCATTAGATTGTGTCAAGTCCCCTAAAAACGTTTTGCTTATATTAATTCTAGATTGTTTAAAACATCGATGACTCTAGAAATATATTTTATTTGAATTTGTAAAAAACCCGTATATTATTAAATTATAACGTTTAGTGTGATATAAATATTATATCGCAATCACATCATAACGCATCAAATAAACGAAGCAAAAGCTATAAAGATTTCGCCCCTGGCTGGATTGAACATGCGATCTTCCACTCTTGAACCGCGTTACTGTCTTCGTAACGTAACACATTGTTCTCAGAAAGAAAGGTGTGATGACTTCAACTCACTATCTGAAAGGCAGTTCAAAAAATAAAAACTTCCTTGCCGACATATTGAAATGCATAAATTAATGCATGTCAAATACACTTTTCCAAACTATATAGCCTATGTTCTAAAAAATACTTAACAATTTAACTGTGGACTTCGGTTGTTAACAATATCAATTTTTGGAGGCACATTTACAGGGCATTCCAATTTTTTATCCATTTTAACCCTTGGTTATAACACTGTTACACTACAAATGCGCAACTTCTTCCACGCTGATAGTTCTGGTTCGATAATAAAACTGCTTTATGTGACTCCCTCGGAACAAAGCGGCTTTTAAGAGGGCTCTAAACCCCCGCGCTGAGAAGCGTAAAAACTGCTTTGCGCGGTCCAAGATACTGCCCTTATTTACTGTCGTAAAATTATAAATGAAACATCTATTTAAAGATAAAGACATTTTTGACTCAAATCGCTTTTTAGAATTTTCGAATTCTCCTTCATTTCGATTTTATAGGTTATTGAAGTTACCCAATATTCAAACTAGTGCCAAAATAAAACTAGAGCTGTTATCGAAATTTTAAAAAGCGATTTTAGTCAGAAATGTATCTGGTTTCAATTTAGTTTTGGTTTCAGATCGATATCTTTAAATCTGTATCCGCAATGTTGGACCGCGCAAATGCCTGCATGGTAATTTATTGCCAAAATATGCGGTGATTCGTGAGATCCAAGTGGCGAAACCTCGAACTTCTTAGTCGCGGATGGATTTTACTACTTCATTCATAAAAACCTTCCTTCATTTAATTTAACATCGATGGATGCAATGTAGGCCTACGACGACTGATATCAGTATTATTTTACAGACTAATTACTTAGAGTTAGTCTAATTACTTTTGAATGGCTTATTTAGTTTAAATTAAAATGTGCGTTCCCATGTGGTTCCTGGTATAATCTAACTACAAAGTAAAGCATAACATTTTTATTCCTAATGACAGTGCACAATATTTATTATGCCATGAAAAATACTGTAATAAAAATCTATATACAACATTTTTATGAAATAAATCATTTAAACTACATTAACGAATGCGTACAGTAAAAATATTAATTCAATAATTCCGGCTTGACCAAAGCAATAAGTAATTTTATAATAAGTCACTGTCACTATTGGCCTTTGTTTTATTTTAAAAATATAAATACAGTAATGTTAAGTCGTAACTATTAATTTATTATAGTTCATTAATGTTGTGGTAGAAAAATTGCTAGGTCATTTATTTGTAATTTTATAAGAAGGTAACTTTGAAGCAAATATTTTACCTAAACGGTAACGAGGACAGAAAAACATGACAGCCGGGGGACGGGGCGGGGCGGAGCGGCAATCCTTTTGTGACTTGAAGTCATGGGGCGAGGTAGTGTTTAGGAACCTCGTACCACTCCCGATGTATTCCGTTGAACAGCCAATGAGAAGACTTAGGACGGTAAAACTTGACATAAGTGATATTTAAACATTGTGCAATGCGAAGAGAATTAATAAAATACTAATTTAAAAAAGTTTTCTTAATTAGCATAGTATGTGTTGGTAGATGAATTTAATACAATATTAATATAAACTGAACAAATATAACGGTGATCGATTTTAAGGTAAGCTTAAGTTTACCGAAATCGATCACCATAACATTCGTAGCCTACATATTGCACTTATTTTTTATCAATACAGTATAAGTATTATACTGTATGAAATTTGCATTTTTTTACTTGTGTATTGAAGTAAAATTGTTCAACTGTTATTGTATTGCTGAAATGAGATGTTCTGATCGGTTTGGTTTTGCATTAATTTAATGCATGTTCAATTACTTGAGTATCCACTGACCTAATTTGGGAGCTCGTGATCAACTTGTGGCAGCCACACTGATCAACTTGGGTAGTCATCGTAATGGACTTGGCTAGCACTCGTGATCAACATGGCTAAAACTCATGGTCAGCTAGGGTAGTACCCGGGATCAACTTGGGCAGCCTCCGTAATGGGCTTGGCTAGCACTCGTGATCAACATGGCTAACACCAATGATCAACTCGTATAGTACCCGTAATAAACTTAGCCATCCACCGTCATAGACTTGGCTAGCACTCGTGGCTAGTCAATAATGAGTGGCTAGTAAAGTAGACCACAGGTGCTAACCAACGTAATCACTGGTGATTACACAAGTTCAGTTCACCAATGGTGCTACTCAAAGTAATCATAGGTGGATACCTAAATTGACCGTGTTATATCTTAGATTATTAGAGGTCCTACCTACTAAGTTGACCACAGACTCTACTTAAGGTAATCACGGGTGTCTTCTCAAGTTGACCATGGGTCCTACGCAAAGTAATCACAGGTACTATCCGAGTTGACCATGGGTGCTACCCAAAATAATCACACTTGTTATCTTGTAGCACTGGTGCTACTCAAAGTAATGGCTGATAATACCCAAGTTGACTACAGATACTACCCAAGATAATTAGGCGTGGCTACTCAAATTAATTACGGTTTCTCCCCTAGTGGTTACTCCAGTTGACAACTAGTGCTAGCCAATGTAATAAGGGGTGGCTACTCAAGTTGACCATGAGTCCTACCCAAGGTAATCACAGGCACTAACCAAGTTCACCATCGTAATTATGGGTGGCTACCCAAATTAACCGCATGTTTTACCTAAAATAATTATAGGTCCTACCTAAGTTGACTACAGGCTCTACTCAAGGTAATCATGAGTGGCTTCCCAAGTCACAATGGATCCTACCCAAAGTAATCACAGGCACTATCTAGGTTGACCACGAGTACTACCCAAGGTAATGAGGTGTGACTACCCAAGTTGATCATGGGTGTTACCAAAGGAAATCACAGATGCTATCGAAGTTGACCATGGAAGCTACCCAAGGTAATGACAGATATTATCCAAAATGATCACTGGTGATACACAAGGTAATTACAGTTATTACCCAAGTTAACCAAGGGTGCTGCCCAAGGTTAATCACAGATAGTAACCAAGTTGACGACGGGTTACTGAAGGTAATCACAGATTCTATCCAAGTTAACAATGGGAGCTACCCAAATCACATATAATAAGCAAAATGATCAATGGTGGTGCTACCCAAGGTAATCAGAGATATTACCATAAAGGACCACGAGTACTACCCAAGGTAATCACAGGTACTACTCAAAATGATTACTAGTATTACGGGTGGCTACCTAAATTGACCACGAGTGCTACCCAAAATAATCACAGGTACTATCTAAGTTGACCATCTTTATGTTTATAAATCAAACTCTGCAATTGTAGAATATAAGTATGGTAAGCCTATGCCTATGGTAAACTATGTTAAATTTTAACCGTTTTGAGAATAACAAGATTTGAACAATAATTATGATTTTGGAAAACGTTTCAAGTAGAAATTCAATATTTTAGTAGACCCCTCTATTTGATCAGTGAATAAATTGATTTCGCTGTAAAAAGTCTACTTTTCTAAACAAATATTACTATTTTTTATAAAAACAAAATGACATAAAAAATATTATGAAATAAAATACAGCAGCAAAACCGGTACTGACTGGAAAATTGACAATTGTTGAAAAGAATTGGCCTTTCCGCTCATCATACATTCAGACAGAGAAGGTCGGGCGTGTAGCCACCTGAGGAGACGGCAGACGGGAGGAAGGGGTAATTGGGGTTTCCGGTTGAAAATACTACGAAAACTTACTATACAGGAAATGATTCTTGGGACTATATTGCACTTCGTCTGGCGGATTAAACTGGACGTAGTTCCAACTTCTATCGCTAGTGTCGCATGACTTCTATATTTTCTTTCCCTTTAGAGCCCTCTTAATTTATACAGTTTGTAATCAAAATTACATACCGATTACCCTAAGATAAGCAATATGCATGATTATCTCCAAGAAGCCTACCGTAAGGGTAAGGAAGCGGTAAAGAGAGCGGCGACGCGCCGGATTAAGGCCTTCATCAATTAATCAAAAGTAATTAGCATGATTGTTGAGAATATCTTTCAAAATGTAGGTACTGTACGCTCATTATTTAACAAAAAAACGCTTATTGTGAAAATTTGTTCGTTTAGCTTCCACACTTTGAAATGTATCATGCAGATTATTTAACTTCTTCTAAAGGTTGCCAAGAAGACGTGTTATGGTTTATTTACAGGTTTATTTCATGTCATGGTTTATTACAGTTATGGTTTATTTAATGACAAGTAGTGTTACTATACTATAACTGCAGATGTTGCAGGAGAACACTGTGCACTGTGGTCAGGGGCAGACAGTGCACACAACAGCACACAGCAGCACAGCGCACCTGACGTTACTTATCAACCCTGCGCGGCGGTCGTTGACCCACTGACATTGACCTACTTTGCTGGCCGCACCCCTTCCCCTCTCCATCACTACCGTGCCGCGGTCCAAGTAGTGAAGTTATACTGAGACCATCCTAACCTCCCTCACTGTCACACACTGTTCACTTCTCAGGCCAAGTAAACGAGCTCCCTGTAGACATCTGTATACAGTTTGACTTGGTAAAATCAAATCTTGTGTACGATATTACGTTTAATTTGTCATTTGTAGATGTCAGGGTACCGAGGTCACAATCTAGGCAAAGCTCAATAAATGCGAGTATATACCAATCAATGGCATGTATTATGATACATTTGTGAATTCATTAAATAATTAGATACATCAATTTGAACCAGGGGTGACAAGTAAATGTCACAAACTTTCTCCCATAGGTTACTTGACGGTGAAAATTTACGTCAGTATATAAATTTACTTCCTCACTATATCAAATTACATCGTTATTTTTTGAGATTTTTCCATTTTGTAACACATTTTACCCCATAACTTTTGAACCAAGAGAGTTATGGACCTGCGGTTTGTGTCATAATGTTAGGTTATTTTATCACTGTATATTGTGTAAATGTTATGCAAATCAGTGGATATTAGATTATTTCCAGCAATTTTTCTTAATTTGTTTATTAGTTTTTACCCCATAACTTCCGAACGCGAATTTTTACAGACATAGCGTTTATGCCATATTGTTGAGCTAATTTAAGACTACAATTGGTGAAATTTTAATCAAAATCGTTAGAGCCATTTTCGAGAAATGATTTTTTCATGTTTTTTGCGGTTTTTACGGAAAATGGGGGGTTTAAAATCAAAATTTGAAAAAATGAAAAAAACGGCTAGAGATACGATTTTTCAACGTACGTGTGCCAAATTTCATCAAAATCGGCCTGGCCGTTACCTCTCCAGAGGTGCGTACACACATACACACACACACATACATACGGACAGACATTTTTTAAAAAACACTTTTTTGGGCTCAGGGGACCCCAAAACGGATATTTCCGCGAAAAAACGGAGGTCGAATTTTTTCACGATCACAATACTTTCTCTATACACTAACGTGTAATGGGAGAAAGTAAAAAAACAGGCAGACACGCAGCTTAGGCGCTGACGTGAATTTCCGAAAAATTAAGAATTTAAGAACCTTCATAACTTTATAACCAAAATGCCCTTGTCTTTTCAAACTAACTGTTTTTAATTGTTTATCATTTACTCGTATAGCAAAATCGGGGTTTTTGCTATAACTATAGCGAAATTACATTGTAGAAAGGTGTTTGAGGGCTTGTTTTTTCCTAATTTTTATTTCTAACCGTATTTGAAAGAAGATCTTTCAAATTTTCAAAAACACCTACTTAAAAGTAAAAAAAAAATCGATTTTTGGCGGGAAAACCCCCAAAACCCCCCTTTTTGTTAACCCAATATATCTGGTTAACGAACTTCCGAGATGACAAAAGGCACATTTTTTTGTGCCAAATTTCGTAAAAATCGGGCCAAAAATGCGACCTGTAGAGAGGGCATACATATATATATATATATATATATATATATATATATATATATATATATATATATATATATATATATACATATATAAAGTATTGAAAAATTCTTAAATCGTGTTCTGGGATCAGGATCGGTGCACATTTCGCAGTACCAAGTCTGGGTCTCACCATGGTGGCGGCTTGAATAGTTCATTTTTCCTATGGAAATTCACTAAAAACAAATGTGTAAAAAATAAATCATTACAGTATTGTTTAAATTGAATATAGTAATTTATATTATTTCCACATTCATTTTCATAATAACAATCAAAGTTGGCAATAGTGAATTACAATTTTAGATGACGTCATAGATTCGTGCAACGTAATCATAATATTTACAATTGTAAAATTCCAGCCTCTACCACGGTAGAAATGTTTACACTTGTAGATTGGTGAAACGAAATTTGACAACAGCAGCTGGCCAGTAATTACAAGTGTAGACTTTCGTGAAACAGGCCCCAGGTCTAAATAATCAAAATATTGTATTTTATATTCAAAGGACTTTCAATTATTTAACGAAAAGACGAGTAAAATAGGTTTAAATATTACTTATTGTTTATCGATGTTATGGTATAATAAATGATAAATACCAATTCACAGCTGATGTTAGGCTAAAAACAGTTTTTTGTATTCAATAGAATTAGAAACAACAAATGGGGACATTGTTGAAGTAAACATTACTGGATATTGACGTTGGAATTTAATACAAAACAGCTGTTTTTAGCCTAACATCAGCAGTTATTTGATATTTATAATTTATTATACCAACAACTCAAATCAACAAATAGGTAATATTTCAACTTAATTTAGTAATCTTTTAAATAAAATTTTGGTGTTTTGAATATAAAATACAATATTTCGATTATTTAGATCATCCAGCTTGTTGACCAAGCAGCTGTTTACTTATTTTAACTTCTGATAACACCGTCCTCAGCTCTTCAGCAGCTTTACCATTATGCCTAACCATTAAATATTTGCATTATTTCTCGATTATGCGTCGCTCGATTTCAATAAACGATACACCGTTAGATTTTACGTCAAAATTCCTATGTTTCAGGTCTATTGTAACCTTTTCGCAAAATATGCAGGTTTTAGATCTTTTAAAATTTAAAATTTTAACCAGTCGCAATTTTGAAACAGAAAAATATAGAAAAATATAATTTATATGAAATATTATAGTTACATAGATAAACATGTGTACCAAGTTTCGTTATTTTATCTTAAACCGTTTCTGAGAGATTCAGGTTTATGTAAAAAACACATACGCACAGCCAGACAAAAACCAGTTTGAGATAGGACACATGTTATATTGCACTTTTTGCTTGTTTTGACACCCAAATAATCTGGTAAAATTTATTTTATTTATTATATTTATTTATTATATTTATTTACACTCTGTATAAACTTCTAAAATTTACACTTGTTGCCTCCAAAGATGACAGCTGAACATTGATAAATTTTAGTGCATTACTATACGTTGTTTTTTATATCCATTATCCCTGCCTTTTTCTGGGCATAGAAATCGTTTTGCGAAGAATGATTTTGCAAGTAACTGGATTAATTTTGCAAGTAATTTTGCGATAACTGGATCAAAAATGTGACGTCTTGAAGCTGGGCCTATACTGCAATCTCTCGTGGCGTAGGTTATACAAATTATTATTGAATGTCCAATTTAAATTTTGATCCATATTTGCATGACTTTTGAAAGTGAATCTAATTTTTAACTCGATGAAGTAAATGTATACGACGATATGAACATTTACACCGCACTAATACGAAGAATCGCTTTACAGAACAAACAAATTGCGCTGAAAACACTCACTCTATCCGTTCGTGATTTATGCGCGGTAGCAATCGAACAATCAACCAACTCCCGTAACGTGTGCAGCTGTCGAGTGGGAAATTTGGGAATTGCGGGATAAAGCGACGTGCATCACTGCAGCAGCGCTACTGGCCCCGCCCCGTAGGCAGTGCCGTGTGGACCAATCCAAAGCGGCGCGTTACCGGGTTGCAGAATCTGACATTGCCGGGTTCGGAAACTGAGCAGCGCTCTCCAGCCACCGTCAGTCAGTGCAGGATTACGGAGTTCTGGAATTGGACAATTTACCGGGGCCCGGTCCAAGTACAATTATGAGGGATAGGGAAATTTAACATTGCTCATCGAGTTCAGAATTACGGAGTTCGGGGTTCCCTCATTGACCTTCACAAATCTCATTAAGTGTCCAAATTTATCCAATACAAAATATGTATAAAAAGTAAATAGATGTCAATAGAAAATAATATTACACTAACTAAACAACTATATTTTATTCAGTTGTACTTTAAGGCAAAAATAATACAATTTAAATGTTATTTTTGTAACACGGATGAAATTAAACAGGATTATAAGATGAATGCAAAATCAACAATTAATTTTTTTTAAAGTATCCATAGTTGTATATCTGTAATTTTCAGATGGGCATGGAAACACTAGTTATCGCTGATGTTACTGTTCCCTCCATCATAGAGCGAGTGAGAGGATATATCCGTCTTTTTCTTTGTCCCCTCCCTTCTCTCTCAAACTCCCCTCTCTCTGCTTTCTTCTTCTTCCCCAAAACTCTTTCTTCAACACACGTGAGAAAGTGTTTCTAGACTTTTCAATGTTTTATGTCTAACTCTAGGTCAAAGTTTGGCTTTATGAATGTTATATTCATTGACTATACTCACTGTTTTCGAGCAGATAAGAAGAGGAGGAAGAAAAGACAAGAAGACATGATGAAAATTATTCCAATGGCAGCTTTGGTTTGACATTTGAACCCGCAGCCATCTTTACGTTTGGTCTTGTAGTCTGGAACAGAAAGTAACAAACTTTTGTAATATTATATGAAGATGTAACGATTTCACCTAAATACTGTTTGTAGGGATGACTAAAAGTAACCACATCAGTTTCTTTGCATCAGTTGATACAATTAAACTGATGTGAAAATTAACTGATGTGTAAGAACGCCTGATGCAACAGGAAATGGATATTCCATACATCCTGTTCGCCTGTTCTGTCTCTCTTTGTATCAGACAACACAACTGTCGGTTGATTTCCTGTTGAACCATGAAAAGTGATGCGAGTTTTAACTACAACAGTTTGTATTTATCATTGAGTAAGTACTCAAGACGACTGGCTAATTCGTTTGGGCTGTTGCAATTGTAGTTTCAACAGTAACAGAATGCCGCTGACCACTTCCTGTTACTTCGCATCAGTTAAATTAAACTGATACGCGCCGGCAAATTGAACGGTGTAACAATTGTTAATTGTTGCATTATAATTAAATTAGAAAATTGTATTTAGAAAATGTTAAATATTGTAAGAACTGAGAGGTTTAGGAGTTTGGTTTGTTTTCCAAAAGTTTTTGATATAAATTCTCCAAGTTTTGAGAAAAATTCAGAATCTTCCCCTTTCAAATAAAAAAGTAGTTTTTTCCCATATAAAATAGTTAAATAACCAGTATTTTCACGTTTGTTAATTTCCGGTAAATTTCATACGACATGTTTTCTGAAGGCAACATGTTTGGTGAGCCTTACCTGTTCAGATGTCCTGGTTTAGAGGGTTCTAATTGGTTGGTTTAGCTTCTAGAGTTAAGTGGGGGTAAGTTCGTTGGTGGAAAGGTTGCGGGCGTTCCGTCAGTTCTACGATAACTTCCTGAGTGTGACCACGTGCGATCCTCTTTCGAGTACACGGCGACTTTTACCGTTTCGGTGTTCTTTACCGTAGCGGCAATTTTTCCTTTGTTCGCGTGTGAGTGATTGGTTGAATGCCGGTCGAGCTTTGTTGTGGTCACTTTTGGATTCGAAATCTCCAGGACAGCTACTTAAGTAATTTTTACAAGTTTTCTTTAGTTAGAGATTTTCAGTAGAGTTTTAGTAGATAGGGTAAGATCCACCAAGCTTACGCGGTTAAACTTGTTTCTGGAAAGAAGTCACTCTTCTCGTGACAAATTTTTAGAGTGTTTTGATTTCTGTTTAAAACTTTGTAAGTAAAAGGCAAATGTTTCAAGTCACTAAAAGCTGGTTATTTCTTTTGGTTCTAGTTCTCCCGGAGGCAATTTTAAATTTTTAAGAATTTTAAAGCAATTTTTACAATTTTTAAAGAATTAAGAAAATTTATTACAATTTTGAATTTTTTGATTTAAAAATTAAAGAAATTTATTAAAAAAGTCAAATAAATAAAAAAGGTTCTGGTCTGAAGATATTTTATTTATTATTTTGGAAGAGTTGTTTTAATTTATTTATGTTCCATTGAGTCAATAAAAAGAAGAGATTTTTATTTTCGTTTTTATCATTATTTTAAGAAGAATCCAATTTTTACTTGTTAAAGTTATTTATAAGAAGATAAATAAAGAAAAATTTTTATCATTGGAGAAGTCTTATTTTAATCTCTCATTTAAGTTTGTTCAACATATCAAAAATAAATAGTAGCTTTAATAAGGCTACAAATCAGTTAAGCAAAAGTAGCAGGTTGGCATAACTGTTTGACAGTACACTGAGCAGGATCATATGTTGTGTTAACACAGACTAAAGTGTGATAAGGGAAATTAATTAATTAAATAGTGGTAATTAATTTAAAGTGTCAAAATAGTGTTCATCTAATAATTTAAGTTTGTAAATATTCCATAGTTTGTAATTTAATGATTTAGA
>JAQJVL010006911.1:0-26589 GCA_035578905.1 Stictocephala bisonia | reverse complement strand
TTGCGTTTTATATCAAATAATCCTTATAAGGGTGTAATTTAACACAGGACAATCATTAATAAAAGTATAATCCTGTAGTTAGGAATAAATATGCATAATTTATAGAGTATAAAGATTAATATAAATTAATCTTAGTTACAATTATATTAATATTTACAACAGCCTCCTATAATTTGTACTAGAAAATCGTCAATTTAAAAACTATGCTATAAAAATCTTACAATAGAAAGCGTCAATGAAGAGGCTAGTACACATGAACAATCTGTATGAGTCACACAGTGTATAGAAGTTCAGTGTGAAGTAACATATGCACACACACTTGTGAAGTGACCTTGCAGCTCTTAAAGAGTATTTTAGAACCTGGAAGCTAAATCCTAACCCATCAAAAAACGAAGTGGCATGCTTCCACCTTAGTAACAGACTGGCTAATCGAAAATCTTTCTAAATAGTGAAAGATTCCATCACAATGAGTACTTGGAAGTAACAACAATCCCAAGTAAAGATGTTAAAAGCTATCTTAAAAAAACAGCAACTAAATCAAAACCAGGGCAAATCTACAAATAATATTGTTAGAACAACTTGAAATATCCAACGCACATGTCCTGCTTATAACTGCTTTATTCAGCTGCTGAATACAGTGATCCCGTTTTGCTAAATAGCGTACATACTTAAGTTATTAATATTCAACTTAATACGGTCATGAGAGCTGTAAGTGGCAACTTAACTTTCTTGTCCCGGTGATGTGCAATATAGCTCCTCCAGAGGTAAGAAGTCAGGAGGCACTACTAGAATAATTCAATAAGATCTTGAATGCCCACATCTCCCCGTTAGACAGAACCTCTCACGTCAGAATAGTCACTTAAAAACTCAAAACCCACCTCTACGTACTGCTTAAGCAGATCTAATTTCTCACCAAATACAAGCTGGGCCATAGCGTACAACAGTTTGATGAACAAAATAAGTTCTTATTAACGATCTGTCAATACCTGTAGGTGGGATGATCCTCCCTCGCAGGGAGTGGACACTGTTGAATCGTTTCCGAACTGTCTTCACCTGATGTAACTACAGTACTGGAAATATAAATGGGGATTAACACTAGAACAGTCATGTGATTGCAGGGAGTCTATCCAAATAATGGATTATATAGTTACATAGTGCCCTATGCGCTCTTGTACGGAGGGATTATTTGAAAAGAGGATAGTAAGCAGCAAGCAGGAGAAATGTGGTTCGCTGTAAACTAACAGTGGAAATTAACGTACCAAATGCTGTATAGAGTGAAGTTCTGGTAGTCAGAAGTAAACAAAAAATTGATTTTCACTATGTGTGTCATCATAACTTATGCCGAAGAATTGCGTCATTTGCTGTATGGTACAGCTGCTAGTTCACAGTTTCCAAATGTCTTGTACTCCAAAAGGTATAAAAATATTTACACATTTATATATGTGTACACAACTCTTAAAATGAACCTTGTTATCTTGACTCGTGAGACTTTGCAATGGATCTGGTTGGATATAGTGTGGGTTGATTTTGATACAATGGGAAGAAAAATTATATATCTGACCTCTTCTTTTCTTTTGAACACTCTCGGAAAAAGTTTCCCTTCTGTGATCCTTGGTCATGACGCTTATCGATTCGAGGCAGAACATGGTTTATCTTCTGCTCAGTACTAATATCTGGAAGGAGAAGTACTTATAGTGGAATGTTGATTTTATAACTAGGTGTAATTTGCCATAAACAGACATTAGTTTATCAGGCTCTACCTGTATAAACATGGACGGTGAACATGGCACATGTAAAAATATTTTCTTTACAAACACAAGGTCTTCTTTTGACAGGAATAATACGAAACCATCTGATCATTCTGGTTTACTCTCTTTATATTTACATTATATTCTATCACAGGATTTGACTTTTCTCTAAGGTTTCCTCGTTTGTTTTGGCTAATACCTTTTCAAATACGTAATAATATTGTTTCCAAACTCAGTACTGCACTCCAGAACAGAATGTTTCTCTTGTTTTTCCATTTCACTGCTACAGCACTGTCAGCATAACATGCCATGGTTTCTTTTGTTTTTAATATATTTATATTACTTCATCAGGTAAGTATTTCCTTCCAGATCTCAAAATGGCCATTACATAGGTTTTAAATTACAGTAATTCCTCACGAAAAGAAACACTATTATAGTAGTTTTCCAAGTAGAGTGACCCTTTTTTAAAAAGTCAGACATGGGCATAAATTCAGATGTATGGCCCTTACTCCTCGCATAGCCATCTCTACCTCCACATATCTTCATTCTTATGGTCAAACCTTCGTGTTCATTGAGACAGTAACATTTTATCTCATACTTGTGTCTCTTGTTTTTCAGGTACTGATATGATTGTACATCACAGTATCATGGCCTCATATATAGTCAATTCTTAGTTAAGATAGTGTAAAACCCTCTATTTATTGTGCAAATATTGAATGATAAGATGTACTTTGAACAGTTGATCAGATGGTATAAAACTGTTGAAATGTAAAAACTGTAGAAGCATGAACCAATCTGTATCCAGAGATCTTCTAAAAATCCAAGGTTATACAGGTATGTCGATAATCTTCTAACCGACTCACCTTTATGTTGACTGTGAAACAATAATGCTAAAAATGCTTTCAGCTTGTCAATTATTTCCAGTAGCGAATTTTGGTCTGAGGTATTTTTTCGCCACAAAATACCTTGATAGCAAACTTGTTCGATTCCCTAACAGTAATTTCAATAAATATATCATATCATCAACTTTAGAAAAAAACAATACAGGTTCGTTTTTATTTGCATATTTCCAGTAAAATGGATTGGCTGAAAGCGGCTGTATGAGTGCACCAAGTAGGTTGGCTAGTAGGGGGTCCCCCTCAACCTTAGGGTCGATGTTATTGCACTGAAACTGTCTAATTCAATAGTGTTAATATTTTCATCGTCAAATGTTTCAACAGTTCTTGATTTACTAGTAATTTTTAACAATATTTAGAGAATTAAATACTCACAAACTAATATCAACAGTACTTAAATATATACATACATATACACACAAAATTAACAAATTTTATAAACTTTGACACAAATGCCATTATCGTAAATGAAAATACCCTCCTTCGTCAAAAGCTAAGTTTTTAAAAAGGCTATTTGCTGCAGCCCTGGCCATGTGGTGACATCAACCACGCTGCAACGTGAGCAATAAATGTCTTAAGAACTTTTAAAGAACACCCTTAGGAGATAAGGTGAGCACCAATGACGTTCAGAAAGATGCAATGGCTAGGTGTAAGAGAGCCCCCTGCAGTTTACCTCTCCGTTGTTTAAAAAAAAACAAGAAATTCATTTTTCAAAGAATGAAAATAAATATGAATAAATACATCAAGATTAGAATAGTATGGACATTTAAATATGAAAACAGAGGATACTGTGTTAGGGTTGGCCGAATCCAACTGCATCAGTTTCTTTGCAACAGTTGTGCCAACCTAACAGATGCATGTGGATGGCTGCTGCAGCAGTTAAGAGTAAACAGGGACAGAAAAGCAACCGTATTAAAACTTGTGTTGCAACCTGTCAACGCTTGAGCTATTTTAGTTAGTCAGCGTCTTGCTTCATCTAACTAATGCAGTTTGATTAATTTTTCAGTCAAACATTTTATAATTTACCTTCACCATTAATACTTTAAAATTATAGTGTTAATGTAATTGTGTGTAACAATAAGTTTAAATTGTTGTAGTTTTAATAATTGTAAATTGTTTATTGAAAAAAAATGTGTTCTGTCAGATCTTAATCTAAAACTAATTAAATTAATAATTCAAAATTTGTTCATTTATATTAAGACTAAGAGTTATGTATTAGTAGTTTAACTCAAGATAACAATTATATTTTGTCAAAACTGAACATTTTTTATTTTTTTTCTTAGAAATTAGGCTTAAGCGGCCGGTGTCATAACTAGAATCTACAGTTTCCGGTGACAACCGCGTCAAGGTACTATCTACAATATTTACAAGATGACCAGACGTTTCGCCCATACTGTAATGTGGCATCCTCAGAGTCTCAGAGAAACCACTGAGGATGCCACATCACAGTATGGGCGAAACGTCTGGTCATCTTGTAAATATTGTAGATAGTACCTTGACGCGGTTGTCACTGGAAACTGTAGATTTTTTATTTGTTTTTATTTTTTTCTTATTATATTGATAAAATTACTTCGCTAAATGTATTTACTCCCATATTACCGTAAATTAATATAAATTTAGTAAATACGCTCTATATCTTGGTTGTAAACAAACAATTTATATGCTTGGTAAATAGGGGATATTAAATTATATTTGTAGTCTGAAAAATCGACATTAGTTAAGAAATCTATGCAATTAGTATGATTCTGATGCAACTGAAAGAGAAAGATGCACAGAAATTATGCAACTATCCTGATTTGGCTGCAGCACTAAGCTTTCTGAAGCAAACAGTTCTCTTAACTGCTGCAACCACATCAGTTTAATTAAGTGAGTGTTGGGACAGTTCAGCCTACAATTGTTTTAAAACAACTGTTGAAAAAATATGGGCACATCTCTAGTATATTTGTAATGGCTTATATTTTTACAAACAAAACTTGGCATTCAATGTTATGCAAACATAACTTTATCAATTTTCTTCCTGGTCATCTGTCAGTGGTAGAACGCAGAGGAACAACGTTTATTTTGTTTTCTCCATCATCATGCAGAGTGATTCCCAGCTCCGTAAGCAGGGCTGACTGAACCAATCCCTCACGGGTCAATCCTGCTATCATTGATTGGTTGGCTGGATTGGCTTCACACAGATTCCTCACAGCGAGCACCACCCATTGAATGATAACTGTAATATCAGATTCAGGAAAATATTCGCTTAACTTTTTACCAACTATTGAGTAAATTATAAACTACATGTATTCTTCTTCATCATTATCCAACCTAGAAAGTTTGTCATTTGTTTAGGCCAGTTATCAAATGAGATAGCTTTAAGAGAATAAAATGAAATTATATACTAAAATAGTGGTAAAATAGTGTTGAGGACAAATTTTTATCTCGAAAGACATGTTTTAGTTGATGAACAAAATCTACAGTTAACTGAGTTAAGTGACTTTCAATTATGATTTATGAAATATACAGGGTGATTCAAAACTATACAGTAATCTCTTGGGACCTCATTATATGATTAAAAATAAGAAAAAAAGTTTATATAAAAATATGCCTGAAAACGCTTTGTTAGCAAGTTACGGCTAGTGAAAAATTTCACCTAGAACTCTGTACCCTCAGTAAAGTAAGGCCGTACAAAAATGTTAAAGGTAGTTACAGAGATACAAATACAATTATATATTTTAACCCTCAAACTGATGCTATCGCACTGTACATTTACGCTACTTTACAGTGATACTATCACAATGTGCGATATATTCGATTTTCCGTAATTACGGCGAAACTTTATGCGCAAAAATCGCATACTTTGAACAGTAATGGGAGGATAGATTTCTATTTCCATTAGTCTAATTTGAAGCACTATTCATGGGCTGTTGGCTGGTGCGAGAGAAATATAATCAGCTGTTTGTATTCACTGAGCGTAAGCGCTATTGTTTTGATATGTTATTTTTATTGTAAATAAATATGTGTTATAGGTTATAACAGTTATTGTTCTTCATTGTTTATTTTAGCTTTTATCATGTGTAAACTTAGTAGGTTTAATGCTATTAGACGTTGTTTAGATGATAGTGACGTTAGTAGAAGGTGACGTTCCTAGCGACATTGTAGATTTGTAATCTTTTGCAAATATGTAAATATATCATAATATTTTTCTTTTCTTTGCAGTTTTGTAATTCTATCACCTATTTAGCATTTGTTTCTATTACTTATGCCAGAGGTAATATTTATGGCCATATTTTCCTTCAAGCAATGTGTTTATTGAACACAATTGGACAATATTTTGCTCATGCACTATGTTTTATTTTCAACTTTTTTTTCTTTTTTTCTAAAAATGCAAGTTTGTGATATGGTTTTATTCACAATAAAATTTGGAAAATGTTGTATATCTTGGACTTCTTGTTTAACCATATAGTGTGACTATTCATAGTGCTCAAATGTAAAAAATAAAAAACAAAAATAATTTCAGTAAAACTTTTATGAAGCCTGGATTTTTTAATTACTGGCATGTTTCTACATTTTGTATTATCTTATAGAGCATACCTTTGTGAACATTTTAATATATGATATTTGAACAGTTTTTGTATTTTTTGAAAATTATTAAAGCTAACCTTGCAAAATGTCTTAAAATCGCTGAAAAGTGATTAATCATCAGTTGGAAGGTTAATCTGAAAAATTAAATAAAATTGATTCCAGAGCTGTAAAGGCAATAATTTCAGAGATATCTTAAGAAAAGAATGAATAATAGATATTGAAATTTTGCTTTATTTAAAATCAAAACAGATGCACATAAAACGCACATTCTTAACTGCATAAAATATTAACTAATATTTTGGTTGGGAGCAACAGCTGATCGTTTATTCAAAACTGAACACTTACATAAAATGTATTTAACTTTATAAAAATCACCTACAATAGTTGCTCAAAGTGTCCTCCGTTTTGACCAATGCACGTTTTTGCACGATGAATCCATTCTTTTCTAGAGTGTTTCATAACGTTTGGAGCATTCTTAATAGTTTCTGCCGCTTCTGTAATGCGATTCCGTAACTCCTCTAGGGTGTTAATCCGTTTTGAATACACAATTGCCTTCATCCAACCCCATAGAAAAAAGTCTGCTGGCGTGAGGTCGTGATGGCCATTTTACTGGTCTGTTTCGAAGAATCCATTTTCTACCATTGTATTATTTAAATAGTCTTTCAAATTATTAGAAAAATGTGGAGGTGCCCCATTGTATACAGGGCCGGCCCTAGCTAATTTTATAGTGTAAGCAAACAGTAGTTTTGGTGCCCCCCCCCCCCCGATAAACCGTCATACACTACACCGTAGAACGGTAAATGTCACATACCTTGTACCTAACTAAATAGTAAACAAAGGGGAACAAATTAGGAGAAAAAAATAGCTGACAAACCAGAGTTTATGTTTATTTACCAGTGTTCATTTACAAATACAGTGACACATTGTAGACTACAATTACGATACATTACATTATTAAGTTATGTGATGTATGATGGAAAACACAAAATCGTCTACAATCAATATTGTGTGTACAAGTCATTGTTAAACGTCAGGTTGTATTACAGACAATTCAAATTAAAAAATAATAGCCTAATAATTACAATTAAGATACTCAATGTTGCAGTTAAAAAGGAATTCGTCTGGCTTTTAATTTTGAAAACTCTTGCAGTAGAATGTCCGTTTCCATTACATTTAGGGCATCATTTTCAATCGCCAAGGTTGCTAGACCACTTAAGTGTTCTTGGCTCAAATTTGATCGAAGGTAAGTTTTATCAGTTTTAATTTGGAAAAACTTCTTTCGCCACTGGCCACGGATACTGGTAGCGTTAACAAGATTCTCAATGCTACAAAAATATTTGGAAAAGTATCCACATAACCACGTTTGGTTATAAAAGACAACGCTCCAGCTGGGTGACTTCTAGGGTGCAGCATTGGTCCAAAGATTTGAAGCTCATCAAACAGCTCATCTCCGTTAATGTCATATTCTTTTGGTTTGTCATCTCCATCACCACCGCTCAAAACTGTTTCAAGGTGTTTGCAGGCTTTCTTCAACTCTGATTCACTCCATGCTTTTCCTAAGCTAGCAATATCATAGAGAAATTTAAAACCTTCACTATGGTTTTCCATCAGTTCAAATCTCTCCTATAACGAGGATATTGTTCTATCAAGCACAACAAAGAAGATATTTACTTTAAACAAATCTTTACCAGAACTTGCAGCTTCATCTTCACTCTCATAAGAAAATTGTTTTTTAACTCTTCTTGGTCTAACTGTTTTTTCTTGTTCAAAGTCACCTGCAACATCAATTTTTTCTGCAAGTTCCTTTGCATCAGTAATGACGCTGTTTAGTCCTTCTTCAGATCTCATAGTTTCCAAAAATGATTTTACACTCTTAAGAAGATCTATTGAACTTTGAAGATCATTTGTGACCTTTTGCATCAGTTTACTAACCATGTTTGTTTTATACAGGATCTCATGCCAAGTTACAATACAACACAGAAACTTGAAGCTTTGCAGTTTTTTTACTAGTCCTACGGCAGCATTTCTACCAAATGCATCAAGGTTCTTGTCTTGAGAAGCTTCATATAATGCATCATATACTTCTTCAATATGGTACCTCAAGGGTAATAATGCCTCAATTCTACTTTCCCACCTAGTGTTGCAGAGTGGTTTGACTGTTAGACTCGAAACGTTTTTCAGCAAAATACTCCATCTTTGAGTAGAACTTGAAAAAAAAGTTATATATTTCTTGTATGGTGCTGAAACAGTCTACTGCACTATTGCAAGACAGAGCTGCATCGTTAATTACCAAGTTCAGGGAGTGGTTTCCACATGGAACATAAAATGCTCTAGGATTTAGATCAAGGATCCTCTTCTGAACTCCAACATGCTTTCCTTTCATTGCCGAACCATTATTATAGCCCGGACCCCTCATGTTTTTTAAAGGAATTCCTCGTTCCTTTAGTTCTTTCAATAATGCTTCTGTGAGACCTTCACCTGATGAATCTTTAATAGGAATGAAACCTAAAAAAATGTTCTTTAATTACCACATCTTCATTTTCAGTAATCTTCACAAATCTTATCACAAACGTCATTTGCTCAGTATGGCTAACGTCAGGAGTGCAGTCTAATATTATCGAATAATATGTGGCTTGCTGTAGGTCTTGCAAGATTTTATCTTGGATCTTGGCTGACAAGAACAGAATGAACTCGCTCTGGATATTTTTGCTCAAATAATGAACGTGTGTTTCTTTTGAGTTGATCCTTCTCACATGTTCAGCCATAAAAACATCAAACTTTGCTATGTGTTCTACCAATTTTAAAAAGTTTCCGTTGTTACGTTCAAAAAGAACATCCTTTTTCCCTCGAAAGGCCAACCCCTGTGTCCCCAAAAACTGTACTATACACAGTAATCGTTTCAGGACTTGGTGCCAATGTTCAGTTTCAGCATGGATAAGTCTTTCATGTTCTTCATCAATAGTTTTGTTTAATCGTAAACGTACAGAGAGCTCACGCCAAAACGTACAGTTTTTAACATGAGCAGAGGATTTCTCGTGACTGGTCAAAGTCTTGTGTAGGTTTTGCCAGTCAGAATACCCTTGGTCACTAGCAAGAAGAGAATTCGTGTTTCCAAACAGTTTGCAAGGAAAACAAAATGCTGCATTTTTCGATATTGAGTATAGTACCCAATTTCTGTGAACTTGTTCTCCGTTGCACAGCTTCCTTGTGTAATGATTTGAAGAAAATCTCCTACCTTTACTGTCCGCAGGAAACTCTTTGTCAGTGACTTGCTGAGGCCCTCGTTCAACAAGCACTTTCCGTACCTCGTCATTTATTTTGGGTGGCCACTTCCCACAATCATTTGAAATCACATTTGTGTCCTTGTTCGGTTCCTGGAAGACAAAACAAAACATTATAGTTGGCATTGTGGTGTAATCGCAAGAGATGTATGATGTGTGATAAGTCTGTTAAATTACCCTTTTCAGGATTTCAAATATTTAATGCAATATTTATATCTATATTTTATTATAGTCTATAATAAATAGGCCTTCCTATTTAGGTTTAACTAAAATATAGTAAACATTTTAAAAACATCTTTTGCACCTATCTATGTTATAGTGGTATAAAATTAAAATTGGTTTAAATAAAAGTCAAATAAGGGCTTAAACATTTGTGTGTTTTTTGTTTGCGGCCACCATATTGAAACGGTAGGCATAATCATATCATATTCATTATTAATAATCCAACTAAGTTGGCCGAGGTTATTGCTGGACCTATTTATCCTAAAAATGCTAAGTAAGTTAAATAAGTTAAAAAATGCTTCCTTAATCGTGTACCCAAACTTCATTATATAGGCCTATGTAAAACAGAAAAAAGTGTAGAAGCTGAAAGTAAAAAAAACTCCGTTATCCTTTGTGCAATTTTGATAAATACCGTAGATTGTTACCAAATCTTCAATAAATTGACTTATTTAGAGTCACTTAAAATGTTATTAACTAATGCAAAACGATATAAGAGAAATTTTATATTAACAAATTAAAATGGTTAACTATTTTAATTAATATATTTTACAAAATTAGGCTCTAATACGTTAAGCAAGAGTGCCAAATTTATAACTGTTTCTAGGGGTTATAATGTTGGTTTTTTTAAACCCGTACATAAAGCCTCAAAACACCCATAAAACAACATTTTAGTTAAAATTAAATCAACAATCAACTTACAATTTCAATGACTTGTTGACTATGCGTAACAACAGACGTAGATGAAGATGACATCACTGTATCAACTAATAAATCATCATCCACAACTTTGGTAGCGGCTACAGAATCGTCACAATCAATATTTGATGGTGGAAATGGTGTTTCTGTATCTAGATAACTGTGGAATTGACTGGTTGACAGTTCAGGCAGAACCTCAGATTCAGTTATTGGTAAATTATTGTCAACATCATGATCTAATTCGGTTGTCTCTACGCTTATTGATGCACTCGCACATAATGGTGGATTTGTTAAAAACCTTTGCAGTGCTTTACACTGCTTTTCATCTTCTTTAGATTGCTGCAACTTTCTTTTGCGGTTAAATGCTCCAGATGTTTTTTTCTTGCTCGATATTTCGTGTTAAAACGTCACTTTTTATATACCCTAAGAAAAAAGAGTAATAAAATAATTCAAATTACTCAGTACACGCACGGCATTAATTTTACAACTTACTACACTACAACGCACATCAATGTAATTATATAAAATAGTAAGACAGACAGCTGTCACGGCGAGGGTGCTTGCGAAGCGGCGCTAACAGTGACTGTAACTGCGAGACTGCGAACGGAACAGAAATAGACATATAAGTCATGCGGATGGTTCCATGTCACTCGAGTAAGGGGTGGGGCGTGTGTAGCGGGTAGAGGTGTATTAGTCAGTGCAGGGCGCACGTGCACAGCGCCCCCACGGCGCCCCTCTCCTCACGGCGCCACCCGCGGCCGCGTAGTTTGCGTATATCACGGGCCGCCGCTGATTGTATATAAACCATGCATCTAATCTGTTTTGAAAAGGAATATCTTCCAAGAAAGTTGGCCGGTTTGTTCTTAAAAAATTTAAGTGCGCTTCTCTGGTAAGACCATTGGGTAAAAAAAAAACGGACCAAACAAACTATCACCCAGAACACCAAGCCATACATTGACTGAAAACGTATGTTGAAAATGTCTCGTTGCAGTTTCATATGGTTTTTGTAGTGCCCAAGTATAGGTATTATGAAAATTTACAATTCCATTTCTAGTGAAGCAGGATTCATCAGTAACCAGAATTTGCTGAAGAAAATACTGATGTCGTAAACAATTTTTTCTTAACCAACGACAGAAAATTTTCCGTTTATTAAGATTTTGCGGTAATAATTCGGCACATGTGTTATATGAAATGGGTATAACTGTGTTTTCCGCCATTCGCTTGACTGGGAAATATTTAAATACCATGATAATCGTCTGGTGCTTGTGGTTGGCGATAATTCTACAGAATTTATTATTGCTTGTTCATTATTATGGTTCCTCACACTACGTTGACGACTAGTATCTATTCATTTTGGTTTAAAGCTACCAGTTTCTCCAAGTCGTCTTTTCACAGCTTCAAAGGTTTTCCGATCAGGTGTTCTTCAATGTGGAAAAGTATCACGATATTCCTGAACTGCAGCTAAACCATTCTTGTTAACTTTACCGTAAATTATTATCATGTCCGTATACTCTTCAAACAAATACATACCATTTGCATTTTCTGCCATTATTTACTAAGATAATTACATACAATTTAAAAAAGAAACTGTATAAAATATTTTAAAACAATCATAAAAAAAGATATACCCAATATGATTGCAGGCCAGTCAAAGCCACTGATAAGGTCAGTAGACACTTGTTGAGGAAGTATAGTGTTGTTCACGTCTATAAAAGTCCATAAGGTTACTATCTGGGAAGTGTTAAATAATCAACAACTTGTCGCTGGACCCTCACACAGCTATGCCAGCTAGTAAATTACATGAAAACAGCCCTTTTCAGTACTAAACAAATAATAATTTAAAACTAATGATAAACATATTTCATTTTATACCAAGGACTTAAGAGCTCAACAGTAAGATTTGACCTTTAAATTGCACTTGCTTCAGGTGAGTAGAGACAGAGATTGACCTACTACATCTAACTGTTCTACATAATTAAAAAATTCTCATATAATACACGTTTTTTTAAACAATCTAATATAGGCTAACTGGAACACCCACATCTCACCCATACATGTATGACTAGCTGTATGGGGTCAATACATACTGTATTGACTCGCTCACCCATATATGTACAGTGGTATTGATCCACCTAACCACTTTATGTGTATACATACAGTGGTATTTAAATAGTGCTATTCCTGTATTTGTTTACTACTGTAAGGTGTTAGTGGACTTGTCTTAGGGTACGTTTTTTGATGTCATATCTCTCCTAATATAAAAATATAAAGTATAAAATATCTTATATTTAGACCAGTTTCAGAGGAAGGACTGTGCTGGATGCTTGGAGGGTTGTGAGTAACAAGAATACTGCGAGTCTGGAGAATCATACCGGAATGGTTATACATCTTAGTTTCACCAATGACGATTAAATCTAAAAATACCTTAGAATTAGTAATTATTTTAAAATAGTACTATTAGTCAACTGAACAAGGATACAAGGATTTCTTGCATCTATGTTACAACAGTCAAGGAGAATGGGAATGATTTCAAGATCTCTCATCTGGAACAAAGAAAAAAGTAATTTAAATTATGAAGGGTACCTAATTTTAAATTCATCTGAAAAATAAAACATGACAACAATATATTTCTATTAATTAACAGTTTTAATGTTAATACATTGATATATAGACATTATTAATTGGTTTAAAAATGGCAGTGTACAAAAATATGAACACATAAGTAGTCAAATCCATAATTGCTGACCATTACAATAAAATGCATACGTAGACTGATATTGCTTTAAATCCAATTTCCTTCTTAATCTACGCTCTTCTTCGGGATCAAAACATTAGTTATGCCTAAACTGGCTGAATCTAGGTAAAAAATAATAAAATTTTACATTTCCGTTTGTTCAAATTTGATCTGTTATCACTTTTACAAAGATATTCTGAATTTCAAATATCCATACCTTATTGACATGGATATTTATAAAAAATCCATACATCAATTAATGGTTAAAAAAACCATTAATTAATGTATTTTTAAATCTAATAATTCAATCACATGAATTAACAGTTTGGCAAAAATTATGCAAAAAAAAAGGAAAATCACTTTTTTGAATCTCAGCAAACTAATTTTCAATGCACATTAACCTATATCTTTAATAATGATATACAATTATAAGCAGGTTAAATAAAATAAACTGTTTTGTGTTTGTTTGCCAGTGGCTTTGATTTGGCGTCAAGCAACATTGAGTGTGGCTTTCCTAACTAGTGAGCGATTCTGTCCTTGCATGCTGCCAGCCTGCTCAGTCACTGGTATTGAATCAGGAGTCAACTTTGACCTAATGGTCTCTAGGTTAAATAGCCCTAACTTCACCTGGTAATATAGAACCTTCTTTAATTGTTTAAACTTTAAATAATCAGTATCTAAGTAAAAACTTAATTTAAATAAATACTTTAAGGATTTTCTGCATGAAATATATTATATATATGAATTGGACATATGCTTAATTTAATCTTATAAGAAATTAATAAGTTGAAATATCTAACACACCATGTCTTGGTTTTCCTTATGTTTGTAGCACAGATTGCCCAGCAACCGTACAAGATTTGCCTTAAACTCAAAGGCTGGGTGTTGGTTGAGTTGATCACCTGCCTGTGATAGCTTGGCCACCGGAGCAAAACAGTTGTTTTCCTCTTTGCCAGCCATGTGAATGCTCTTCAACAAGACTGAAATATTAGACCTGTTTAACTTAAAAATCATAAAATCAGTTCAGTTCAAAAACATGCTTACATTAAAGTATTTCTCCATTTGTTGTACTAGAGGAGGATTTATGTCTTTGTGCTTCTTAGTACGTAGTCTTAGCCACTGAATTACCACGTCAGCATAGCCTCCATTAATTCTATTATTAATCAGAGAAATAAAGAGTGATATGAGTGAGGTGGATAAAGATGCAAATGGTGTAGAGTTTGTTCGAGTAAGATGAGTTAAAGAGTGTGACAGAAGTGAATCATGATAACAGGGAGATAAGGGACTATGCAGAACAATGTGTTTATAAATGTATATATATTTTAAATGTGACGTTAAGATTGTATGTCTATTATAGGGCAGTCAACTTAATAGTGGTGGCTCAGCATTTTAAAGCTCAACTTGTGTATGGGCCTAAATTCTACATAAACGCATTGTTCACAGAGTAACACAATATCACAAAAACCTTTTTTCATTACTGCCCTTTGTTAGTAAACTTTTTTCTGAAGACAATTTCTAATCTCTTTTTTAATTTGCAAACAAGCAGTAAACAAGGATATAGTCATGTCATAAACATTAGTAAATATTATTAATGATTTTAGATCTAAGGTTTGAGCGGCCGGTCTCATAACTAACTAGAATCTATATTTTGATGTGACAACCGCGTCAAGGTGCTATCTACACTATTTACTACTAACAAATGTTCCGTCCATGCTGTGATGTGGCATCCTCAGTGGTAAGAGTTTCAGCAATATTACTGAGGATGCCACATCACAGCATGGGCAGAACATCTGTTATCTTGTAAATAGTGTAGATAGCACCTTGACGCGGTTGTCACATCAAAATATAGATTCTAGTTATTATTTATTAATGATAGCTGTTACTTATAATATATTGAAAGCAGAATTTTGTTCAAGGTCCAGATAGTATTTTATGTTTATATGGAGTACACACACATCCATCCAATTTTAATTATAATGCAAAAACAGCTCTAATGAATACATTTATGATTGTATTACCTACTTTGAGATATGATAGGAAAACAATTATTATTTTCCATTACGTATGCTTCATTTTTTCAAACTAAACTTAAGTATCCCATATAGCATCTAAGTATATGCCATCTTGAAAAAGGTAAAGGTAATAGACTTCAGATTTGGAAGTGCTGAAAATAATGTTAATGTTTAAATATACGATGCTAAGAAAAGTAAATAATTTTGAGTTGACCTGACTACAATTTACTAAACATGTTAATAGCTAAAAATTAACTGACAAATTTTCTACTTCTTTCATTATCATTGGCATATATTATTCAGTGTGGTAAAAACAAATCAATTCTATTTAATTAGATATGCACACATAATTTAAAAAAAACATCAAAACAGCAATACGTAATATAAACACATGATCATCTGTAGTAATAATGTAAATTGATCAATTAACCCTTTCAGTGCCGTGACCATTTCCCAAAAGGATGTGCATAAATAGCCGGGCTGTTTTTCACAAATTTACAAGGGTTTGGGAAAAACGTTGTTGAAAAAAAAACTATGTACTTTATATTCATCATTTTTGTTTTAATTTGTAGTACATGAAATTCTCTACAAAATACATATAGTGATAGGACAATTTATGAAAGGTAAATAATAATTAAAAAATAATCAAAAGTAAAAAATAAAATTAAAAAAACTAAGTTTGAACTGAATTTTCATATATTTAACATTTTTTTTACATTTTTAAATATATACTATCATTGATTATATAAACCTACAATAGATAAACCATCTAATAGGAATATCTGTGCCAGTAATTTTGTTAGTTTGTGTGGCCCGCAACCACAGCTGGTTTAAACTGCATTACATTTACATGGGACTACACTAGCGCTCCACAATGGACCACAAAAACAGCCGATATTTTGAGACTCAAAATTTAACACTGGATGGGAAATCTATTTGTGTATAAAATCAATGATACTATGTAAAAGACCAATAAAAACAAACAAAATTCATATATAACATAAATTTATAGTTTTATATTTGACTTGATTCAGCAATATAAACAGAACACATTATAAAATCATTTTTCATCACATTTCTGTAGCTTGGTGGAATAAACGTTGTTATAAAAAAACTTTATGTCCTAAATTCATAAATCTTATTTTACATTGTAGAACATAAAATTCTATACAAAACACATACAGTAATCAGACAATTTGTGAAAGGAATATAATTGAAAAATTTAGGAATAAACAAAGTAAAAAAAAAAAAAAAAAAAACACTAATCACCAAATAAACAATCACAACAAACTCATATCCTTTGATATAATAATGACTATAAAAAATTATATGTTTTAAAATAGCAAAGTAAAACTGTATTACAAATTACTTTTTTTGTAACAACAGACATAACATTGCCAAACATAACCAAAAGAACTTAATAATATTCATGTGTTCTACTGACTGCCTTCTGAATCAACACCAGCTGACAAATGTCATTGTTATCTTTTTTCTCGATTACCAATTCAAAGGCGTAAAAGAAAGAAATACGAAAACAATAACAATCGAAAGATCGATTCATTTGGAATACAGCGGATCTTTAATAGTCGATCGAATATATACTATATGAAATATTACGAAAATACGGATCGTCGACTGGGTCGACGCCAGCAATTTATACATAAATTAAATCGTCGACAAGGGTTAATAAGCAAACATAAATGTCTTCATAAGTAAGTCTATATGACAAACTTGGGAGAACCTTACAGGCACAGTTGATAAAGAAGTTGCGATCCTGCTGTAAGGCTTGGAGGTGAGGTGGGTGTGGGGACTTGGAGGCTAGTAGCCTCAGAAGCTGTGACACTTCCTCTGGCTCCAGGGTGTTTACCCGGTCAGCAACAGTTCGAAGAATACAGTCAGACTGTTTACTAAAGTGTGTGGCCAGTTGAGATATCAAAGATGTTGGCAACTCATTTTCAGCTCCTTCTATCATATCCAAGAGAAATAACCTGTAAGTAAGAAAGTGTAATTTTATTTTTATAAAAATTTGGCCTCACCAACAGCTCTTCACCATCCGTCTCGGTTCTGCATCAGCTTTGAAGCTACATTCAATCTTCCCATATCTTACAGTACTAGATCTGCCCACCGTAGTCTAGGGCATGTTTCATCTGCCTTGTAAAGCATTTTCTGATACCATCCTTAGTGTGAATTCTGCCTCCCCTCAAGAGTATAGGTTTTAGATCTGTACAATACAAGGGTAGTATCAAGCTCTTGTAAAGACTCAATTTTGTGACTTTTGAGAGGATTCTGCTTTTCAACAGTTTTTGTAAAATGAAAAGTTACAATATTGATAAAATACCAAAAAAGTTTCAAGGGTTTTTTCTTAAGCCTAAGTTCTAAGATAACGTTTCAAGGACACTGATACAGTTGAAATACAAACTATAAGTTAGTTAATTTGTTTCTGTAAAGGTACTGGAGAAATTTTATTTAAGAAAATTATTTTTTAAATATTGATTGTTTCCCATTATTTTCTTAATGCATTACTTTTTGTAGATTTATTTACTTAGTAATTTAAATTTTTAGTTTTAGCTTTATTACTTGAGTTTAAAAGTCAGACAAATAAATGCTTTATTTTACATAAAAAATTTAAACATATGACTATTGCTCTATTGCCTTCATTCCCATAAAATGCTACGAACATCTTTATTCAGTAATTCATAGGTGTTATTCCTTGCTTCATGACTTTGAAAATCATTACAGTAAACCTTCACTACTCGACACTTTCTGTACCCAGAGGTTGTCAAGTGTGGGGGTTGTTGAGTTATCCAGAACATTACAATTTTTAATGTTTAATGTAAATTAGCACATGATAAACTTGAGTTACATCACACATTTATTACTTACATGCATATAATTATTTTATCTGCAAAGAAATCGTGAACATTCAACAATTATATAGCACAGCTAAATGTGCGGAAAAATTTTTTAATTCAAGATTGCTTTTCTTAATTCGGCCCCAGGCTGCTTTAATTCAAGATTGCTTTTTCTTAATTCGGCCCCAGACTGCTTCATCATGGAATCATCACAGGAATAAAATATCCATTGTGGATAATCCTTGTTGAAAATATCACAATGTTCCTTCAATGTATTTAAGATATAATCTAAAGCCTTATACATTCCTTCAAGCTGAAATACACATAACCTACAGTCAGCTAGACTTGCACGTCAGCCGTTGACTGTAGAGTAAAAAGGTATCCAGTAGGTGTGGTTTTACTGTATAAAGAAAACATTTATTGACTTTCTTTAGAATTTTACCATCATATCACTGAAAATACTTATCTTGTTCAAAAGTAAAAATAAAAGATTACCTTCCACTAATTGGAACACTGGAATTGTAAATTTTAGACCAATCCACCTCCTGGTTATACAGGTGCTCGATAATGAATTGTCTGAAAAGAAACAGTTTATGATAACAATAAAATGTTTATTTTTAAAATATGTAATAGAAAACTCGATTATTATTATTACATACTAAGCATAGGTAAAGCTAAATTACCTGATAAATCATACCCTTACAATGGTATTACCAACCTACTCACCCATACACTTATGGTGGTATTGACCCAACCACCCACCTATACATGTACAGTGGTATTAACCCACCTATCCACTCATACATGTGCAGAGGTACTGACCCTCCCGCCCACCCATACACGTATAGTGGTATTGACTCAACCACCCATCCGTACATGTGCAGTGGTATTGACCCTCCCATCCACCCATACAGTGGTATTAATTCACCTGTCCAACGATACATATGCAGTGGTATTGACCCTCCTACCCACCCATACATGTATAGTGGTATTAACCCAACCAACCACCCATACACGTACAATGGTATTAATTCATCTTTCCATCTATACATGTGCAATGGTATTGACCCTCCTGCCAACCCATACACGTACAGTGGTATTGGCCCAACCACCCACCCATACACGTATAGTGGTATTGAACCAACCAGCCACCCACACGTACAGTGGTATTGACCCTACCACCCACCCATACATGTACAGTAGTATTGACCCAACCACCCATCAATACACGTAAAGTGGTACTAACCCATCTGTCCACCCATACACTCACGTACAGTGGTATTGAACCAACCAGGCACCCATACATGTAGAGTGGTATTAACACACCTGTCCATCCATAGACGTACCGTGGTATTGACCTAACCACCCACCCATATACATACTGTGGTATTCATCAATGAAAAAATATTAAATTTATTCAATGCTTGCTGAATATAAAAAGTACCAGTAATCAATTTTTGTTGTCTATATATTTTTTAACACCATATATATATATAGTTAGGATAAAAAGTTTGTTTGGATTTGCTTAAAGGAACGCGAGTAGTATGAAGGCTGGTCTCCAAACGACCTGCCAAGCGCCCGGTAACCAGTTACTGCCGTTTTCCTCTCATGCTACTGACATTTTGAGGCTGGTCTTGATGCTACTCCATTGTCAAAAGTGAGGTTCAATTAAAAAATAAGATGATGTCAGAGGAAGTGCTCGATACTGTTGTACTGAGTACTGAAACAACGTTTGCAGGGTATTAGCATCTCATCTATTGTCCTTGATTTATTCACCTAACCTATTATTTCCATCATCAGCTATATTCAAATTATTATACTCATTCCATGAAAGAAGTGATTTAAGAATTGCCATTTGATAATCCAGTCACTTTACCTTTATTTTTTTTAGTTTGGTCAATCCTTGTCATGTATGTACTTGGCACAATCTGAGAGCCATCTACTTACTTCTGCATTATTCATCTGAGATACAAGTTATTAATGGGTAAAGACATTTTTATCACCATATCAAATTTCAATTTACAAATTTAATTATAATGCCAATTGTAGTAGGTTTACAATAAAATTTAATCGTTTTCAAATAATAAATTTTAAAGGGCAACACACTAGGTTTATTCAGTTTATTCCCAAATTCCTTCCATATATTATCATTTACATTTTCCATAACCCATTATCATAAATTTGATGCCCTAAATTATACAATAATTTTTTCAGGAGTTTATCATCCATTGAGCATCCAAGTCATGAGTAAAATTCAAATGAGACCTCAGGAATGAAAGCGAACTTTGTATGGCTATGTAGTTACCAAAAGATAACCAAACAGTTATCCAAAAAGTTTAGCGCCCTACATGCCATTTTCATAAATAAATAAATAAAATAAATAAATAAGGTCTTTATTTAGCAAGCGTTCATCAGTACAAAACTGTTTTTCATGACAACTCTTGTCAGACATATAGAACACGTAAACCATAAAATAAACTTAAAACAACAAACTATATAACTAACCTAATGCATATGCATGGGTCAGGCAAACACCACCTTCACACTCCCCTTAAATTTCTTATAGCTATAACTTTTTAAAGTGGGTGACAAAGCATTGTATTTCTTTGGTCCAAAGTAGCTAAAACCCTTTTTCCCCGTTTCCAGCTTTGTCTTTGGCAGGTGCAATAGGCTGTCCTGACGGGTACTACGCACATTAATTTCTTGCCTGAATACCAGCTTATTCCTGAGGTATTCAGGTTTTCCCGTCTGAAGAATTTTGTGGACCAGATTGACGGTTTGCAAGTCGGAGACACCCATGATAGACAACACCTTAGCATTTAATCTGTACTCGCTGATGTGGTCGAATTTTTTCAGATTGTAAACGAATCTCAGTGCTCTGTTCTGCAGACGAGTAAGGATCATCAAATTTTCCTGAGTCAGACAACAAGCAAAAGCTGGAAGAGCATAATGTATAGCAGGAAATATTGTTGAACGAACAATTTCCAGCTTGGAAGATTCTGGCAAAATTGTGCTTAATCTGTAAAGGGCCTTTAATCTCACTGTCACTGTTTTACATATAGCTTTGACATGATTGGAAAAATCGAGTTGGGAGTCGATAGTGACACCAAGAATCTTTAGACTATTAGTTGACATCAAAGGCTTACCGTCCACAACTATACATCGTTCAGCGCAGCTATTCACTGACTGACTACTCGAAGACAACCGGTCTACAAGCATCACAGAGCATTTGTTAGAATTCAATAGCAAACCATGATCGTCTGACCATTTCTTTACACTTTCTAAATCAGTGTTGACATGACGGACAGCCTCAGCCGTTTCTGAGGGTTTAAAAGAAATCAATAGCTGTGAATCATCCGCGTAGGAGTGCAAAGAACAGTGACTCAAGTGATCTTTCAAATCTGCTGTGTATATAAGAAAGAGAATCGGTCCTAAGCAACTACCTTGAGGAACACCGACGAACCTAGGAAGTGCTGTCGATAACTTCCCGTTTACCTTTGTACGTTGCGTACGCCCAGACAAATAAGATGAAAACCATCTAACTGAGATATCATCAAACTGGTAAAATCTTAGCTTTGCTAGCAACAAATCAAAATTCACCGAATCAAAGGCTTGGGAGAAGTCAAGGGAAGTAATCACACTCTCTAGGCCCTTATCTTTAGCTGAAATAATTTCATCAATAACATTGAGAAGCGCTGAGCAAGTGCTAAAACCCTGCCTAAATCCTGACTGTGTTACAGGAAGTAATCCTTCAGATTCTAAATATAAGACTAGTTGTTCTGCCACAACTTTTTCCAGTATTTTGGAGATGACAGGAAGGAGTGAGATAGGTCGAAAGTCTGAAACTAAGGTAGGATTGAGAGTCTTTGGCAGAGGAACCACCACGCTCTGCTTCCAACTAGAAGGGAAGTTGCCAGTTTTCAATGATACATTGACCAGGTGAGAAACTGCTCCAATGCAAAAGGGACTCAGGCCTCTAAGCATTTTTATGGATATTCCATCCACACCAAATGCAGTACTTGTGATACTGTTCATCAACTCCTTTACCTTACTTTCGGAGACAGGAGAAAAAGTGAAAGTAGAATCTATCCCTGCACATTTGTTACTGTTAAAGAATTTCAGTTTTTCTGTGCTCACTGTCCCGTTACAACCCATAGTTGAGAAGTAATGATTCAAATCTTCTAGTTCAACAGAATGGTCCTTTTCTTCAACTGATCTCATCAAACCACCAGCTCTTAAAGTAGCCCAGAAAGTTTTAGAGTTTTTTGTATTCAAAGTATCAGTAAAATACTTCCTTTTCGCTGATCGTATGGCCACATTGAGTGCATTATGAGCCCTGCAGTATGCATTCCTAGTAACCTGTGTTTTCAGAGACAAATAAATATGTTTACAATTATTCTTCTTTTTAGTAAGGTATGCTATGTTTAAATCCCTCCAAGGAGCTTTCTTTCTTGTTATTCTTTTTCTCACCAAGGGTGCACATTCATCAAACACTTGGACTATTTTTGTTGTTAGCACATTAGTGATATCATCCACGTTTTGATGAGTCATTATGTTATCCCAGTGTATATTGGAAGCAACATCAATAAACGTATCACCGTCAAAATCTCTAAAATTCCTATATGTAATAAACTTTTCTTTGGATTTGGATTTTTTGCAAGGCACGTCACAGTAAGTCAACCTGTGGTCGGTGATCCGTCTACCATTGTGAGTAAAAATGCTGGAGGTATCAACCATTCCTACGTCAAGGTAATGGGTCTTGTCTACAATTATCAAATCAATAAGAGAAAATGAACTTTCTGTGACACGTGTGGGCTCCTTAATAATCTGAGAAAGGCCCATTGATTGTAAAATTCTTTCGAGATATTTTACATCTGCTCTCTTTTGGTTCAGAAGATTGACATTCAAATCACCCAGCAAAATCACTGAATCAACACCTGGTGACTCGTCGATGTACAGAGCGTGGATTAAGGAGCTCAAGGTCGAATATGGAACGTCTGGGGGCCTGTATGCAATGCAGATAAGTAGCTTTAAACCTTTAAGATTAACCACACCGCTGATGTATTCAATACGGTTGTCAACATTTTGAAGATAAAGACGAACAAACTTAATTTCTTGTTTTACATAGAGAACTATACCTCCACCACCATCTCCCAAACCAGTGGGCCTATTACAACGATGGAGCGAATAGCAAGGGACATCAAAAACATGAGAGGGGGTCTCCGAAGATAACCATGACTCTGTGACTCCCAACAGGTCAAACTGGAAGTCGTCAATCACCGAACACAGCTCTTCAAAGCCCGTATTCAGTGATCTAATATTTACTTGCGCTACTCTACAACTGTCGGTAGAGTCTCGGTGCCGTTTCCCGACAGGTTACGAATTAAAGAAGGGGAAACTGAATCAACAGTATGCGATAACTGAGGGCTGGGACCTTTTGTTCAGCAGACACAGCCTCATGAATTATTTTCAATGAGTGAAAAATAAGATCACCAAAACAATCATTTCCCTTCCGATTCAAGTGTGTCCCATCACGCGCTAGATGATGATATTCAACCACAGCGCTAGTGTCAAGGAACTCGACGTTGAAATTATTGCACATCAACATCAGCTGCTCATTAAAATAAAAAAGGGCTTTCTGATTGATATCCTTCCTTGTCAGAACACTATTTACAATTATGATAGAGTTTGGGAATTCTTGTTTTGCTGTACTCAACAGGTCAGCCATAGAGTGAAGCACCGTGCGCTTACCCCAACCACCATTATACCCAGGCCCCCCATTGTAACCATGAACAAGGTTGTTAGTACCAACAAGAAGATATATTATTTTAGGTTGTGCAGATTTATATTTCCCAAGCTTATCTTTAATATGAGAAATTTTAGCTCCCGGATTTATATCCACGATAGCCCCACCATCTGCACACCTTTTCCCTGAGTAACGCAGAAGTGAGTCCCCAATCAATAAAACATTAGACATCGGAGTTTCCTGGATCTTCTCATTTGCTTGTATTGTATACTTTGGACCGCTTATGTCACTAGAATAGAATACTCCTGCTTGGTTCCTGCCATGTATCTGCCGTATTTCACCAACCGGTCATAATTCACAAATCGCCATCCTTAATGACTGACAGTAGATGGAAGAGCTCAACAGGTCATGTGGAAATGTTTATTTTACTCAAATGCAAATTATATATAAAACCGTTTTAGCGATTCCATCAAAATCACATTACATGAGCATGGCAAGGTCAAGTGGAAACCAGCCTTAAAAAAATTAATTGTAATTCCACAGCTTTTTAATGAGATTTATAATAAAATACCATATCGTTTAGTTTAGTCTGTCAACACTTAAAATCAAACAATTAATTGCGCAGTAATTTAAAAAGAACTTTGAAACACAATTGTTTACAGCTTAGTTTTTAATGACACTCATCACAGTCATATGTAAATTAATTTTTTGCCAACCAAAAATTGTATCTGTTCAACGAAACTTGGTAAAAATGATCACAAATGATACTCACGCATATTCTACTCCTTCAGAACCGGACAAACAAATTATTTTTATCAACTCTTCATCACCTACAAGGTCCCTGATAAGGTGGGGTGAACCAAGTACAATGTTGTACAGGATCATCAAGCAAACATATGTCAATTTGCTGTCTCCTCTTTGAGCCATCCTCCTAAAAAGTAGTATTATTTAGCTGGTTATATTCTAATGTTTAAAAATAATGTGCTCTGTTTGTTGTTCTGAATGTGTCTAATTAAGGTTTCATCTACTGAACAGTAACTCTCACTTAAAAGAATACTACCATTATGCAATAAATAATCTATCAATTAAATATATGCCTAGTGATTTTATAAACATTAACACCCGAGAGTGTAAAGAAATATAACATTTTAAATACTTGACCAAATTATGCCTGGATCACACTCTCTCCTGTCCAAAGTTGGCAGTTTGGGGAGTCATTGAAGAAATGATAATCTTTTTCAAGCTGTTTCCTGATACTTAATCAGATGAAGCAAAAAGGTGTTGGATCATAAACTTCATCCGACCCACATCAACTACTTTAGGACTTCTCAAATTTCCTCATCTCTCGACGATAACCTGATCAAAAATTATCAATCTTCTTTATCACAAGATTAACAATCACACCCCGATCAATTTCCATCAGCTTTTCTACTAAAACAATAAAGCATATTGCCTCATATTCTTGTTAGAGTCCTGTTTTGATTTTATGTTCCACAAACATGCATATCCCTATAAATCTCAATAAACTCCTCCAAATTGTATTTGCATATTGACTCAATGCAGTCCATGCAATGACTGAAGAAAGAAATAGTAAAAAAACCAACGTGATGGTTGGAGGAGCTTATATCCTTACAACATGTTGGACAGTTGGTTAAGCCTGTTGGTAATTCTCTTCTGACTGCAGAATTGTCAGCGGATCAGATGCATTGAACCCATACACTATCCGACTTGTCTGAGTCAGATGAGATGGTGGACATTTCATATAGTGTGATTTCATATAGTGACATTCCATTAAGGATGATTTGTATATATAACATTAAATAAAAAATAAATGTTCACCCATTTACCTGTTTAGTAATCAAGGTCATTCAATAAAATCCTTGTAAATTTGTAAAGGCTCTCTATACAATAAAAAAAGGGTTAAAAATAACTACGCGTTTAAGATTTTTCCTGATAAACTAGCAGACCTCTATTTTGTAAGAGATAGCCATCTTTTTTAACTATTTTCATACTTAACTTATTTATTATGCTTAATTGATTTCTTTGTTTACTATTCATACAGAAAATAATTTCATTTTCTTTCTAATGTCTGTACACACTGGGTGTCTATAAAGTCTGGTTATAGCTTAATATTATTGTTTTTGTTTTTCTAAAAAACAAAAACTTCACTCGCCAGTTTACATGGGCTTTCAAGCCTGTGCATGAACTTTACTCAACGAGTGAAGTACTGATCGTTGGCTCAGTGGAGACTCGAACCTTGGACCTTGCCCTCAGCAGTCTGAAGCCTTAGCTACTGAGCCACCACGCTAGCATAGCATATACTGTATCATCTATAAAATTTGCACAATGTTATATGGCTATTTAACTATTTTTCCTTGCCATTACCATGAGGTGCCTATCATGGGGGCTGGCCCACAGAGGAAGTCATACTGCTCTTAATGTTAGCATGGGTCGAGTTATACCTCATGGTAATAGCAAAGAAAATAGTTTACATAGTCATATAATACTGTGCAAAGTTTATAGATGTTATCTGCTATGGTTTATTAAATATTAAGCCGTAACCAGACTTTATAGCCACCATGTATATTAGGTAATATTAAAAGTTATTTAACATTTAGCATAAACCTTACTCACTTAAGTTGTGAACTACATTGTTTCCAACTTCTTCTGCTGATTATCTGGATTGTTCACAACAAAATTCCCGAGAAATTGGGAACAGATCCTCAGGAACAGAGTCCACTGGTCACTGTCAACTGCATTCAGTCCTCTTTCAATGGCAAGGTTAACATCTTTCAGCAAAGTGTGTCTCTCTGACCTAACTGACTTTTACAGCTG
>JAQJVL010006910.1:0-26592 GCA_035578905.1 Stictocephala bisonia | reverse complement strand
AACTAATTAGAGCTCAAATATCTAAAAACTTCGTTGTAAATTTTAAGGATTGGAATTGACACTGTTTATATGTGTTGTACAGTCTGAGATTATGGTTTGCAGCATGTTGAAGATATTTAAGTTTACTGAGAAGGTATTTTTGTAATTTAGAGGAACTCGTGTGAGACTCAACAATGTGCAACCTAAATTTGCTATAACTCTGCCTCGTTAGTACGAGGAGCGATTTATAGCTTCATAAGTGGTACTTGAAAGAAAAGTAGCGATGGTGCTCAAAAAGTTCTTGACCCAGCAATCTTGCAGCCAACTCCTAATTCACGTCCTTACAATTTAGAAATCACACAACACCACGGTTCAATGTGATATAAGAATTGGCTTTCCTCTATACTAAATCAATCTTAAACTATACATTTTTCTATTTCTTGATTGTTTTAAAATATATATAAACTAAATTAGTAGCTTTTTTTTAATATGGTCAATTATTATAGTGAAATAATGCTGTATTTACTGTTATTTTCTCTAAAAACGAGTGATATATATTTTAAAATATAAAGTTTACATTGAGTACTAAAATCACCAGCCGTGGTTTTTGTTAGTTATAGCAGTTAGTGCTTGTAAGTAATTAGTTTAACTAAAGAAGTTATATTAGCTGTTCTGACAATAGTTATTAGTCACATGGTAACAGCAATCAATGTAAATTCGAAGTGTGTGAGTCCCAAGAAACATACAAATAAACAGATGTATTTAGTCATTAACATGTCTTTATACTTGTGCTGAGGCCTGTATTTCTCATTTACCCATCATTTAAATTTGTTTATGAACCGTTAAGACATAATATATGTAAATTTTCGCATAAATACGAGCTTGGAAGGGGGTGGATGGGCTAAGGAGATATTTTGTACTAACAACAACTGATTTATCTAAATAAAGTGTTGATAAAGTCACTCTAGACGTTTGTTTGTTCAGAGTCTTCAAGTTGTTACTTTCAAAATATGTTTTTCTGTGATGAGAACTACTCTTTTACAAAATAAGTGTTTTATAAAACATAGAATAATATATGAATATGTTTCATTACTATGTTGAGAGAAAGATACAACGTTTCTATGTGATATGTGTAACTTGTTAGTTGATTTAAATAGATATGCGCCCACAATTACTAACAATTTTAAAATATTAATCACACTCAAACTTTATTCAAAATATTCAAAAATAACTCATCAGCTACTAAATTTATCTTAATTTTTTTCAATTTACAAAATCTCTCAGTAGCTGAGTTTGTTATTACTCTCTATTTAGTCCTACTACGGTGGTAGCATCCAGGAGTTAGTCTTCGTGACAGCATATTTAAGACTTATTATGATCATTTCTTAAATACCTTATTGCAAGTAGGTAGGAATTACATACATGTGATATTTACATTACGATAGGGCACGTACGTTCAGCCGTATCGTGGCTACCTTATAGTTTACAGTGTTGATGACTCATCTTCCCACCCATACATGTACAGTAGTAATGACTAATCTTCCCACCCATACATGTCCAGTAGTTATGACTAATCTTCCCACCCATACATGTACAGTAGTGATAACTCATCTTACCACTCATACATGTACAGTACTGATGACTCATCTTCCCACCCATACATGTACAGTAGTGATGACTCATCTTCCCACCCATACATGTACAGTAGTAATGATTCATCTTCCCACCCATACATGTACAGTAGTGATGACTCATCTTCCCACCCATACATGTACAGTAGTGATGACTCATCTTCCCACCCATACATGTACAGTAGTAATGACTCATCATCCCAATCATACATGTACAGTAGTAATAACTCATCTTCCCACTTATACATGTACAGTAGTGATGACACATCTTCCCACCCATACATGTACAGTAGTGATGTCCCAACATCGCACCCATGTACAGTAGTGATAATCCACATTCGCACCGATACATGTACAGTAGTGATGTTCCACCTTCCTACTTTACATGTACAGTAGTGACGACACATCTTCCCACCCACATATGTACTTTAGTGATGTCCCACCTTACATCCATACATGTACAGTAGGCCTAGTGATGTCCCATCTTCCCACCCATACATGTACTATAGTGATGTGCCACCTTCCTACCCATACATGTACTGTAGTGATAACTCATCTTCCCACCCACACATGTACTGTAGTGATGTCCCACCTTAAATCCATACACGTACAGGTAGTGATGTATCACCTTCCGTGCACGTACATGTGGTGTTTTGATGGTTAACTAAAAATTGATAGTTTCCATGGTTAAACAAAAAAACCAGCTCCTCAATTATTTAAATAGCATTACACCTAAATTAACTTTTATTTGGATACTGAAGTAGACAACGTATACATTTTTTGGACCTGTGTATTAATAAAATAAACAAACTTTTAATTCAACATATACCGCAAGCCTACAACTTCTGTTCAAACCATCCATGATAATTCATATCACCCGTCACCATTCCGCGTAATGTATTGATATGCCTATCATGTTCGTGTTTGTGTATACGTGTTAACTGTTTTTAATTTTTTAAATTAGGCATATTAGCCCCGGACAGACGATCAACATTTATTTATGTGTTTTAATCGATCTGTCCACTAGATAACTTGACGACGCGTTTCAAGTCAAAAAAACTCATCATCAGGACATTTGTTTCTGTTAAGATGAACTTGAAACACACTTCATTAAAGTTAACACACTCAAAAACACATTATGGCATGCATCTATACAGTTATGTGGGCGATTGATGGACAAGAACTGGAGTACACATCAGTTATCCCCCTCCTTCACTTATATCATTGTTTTCATTAGGATCATCTGTGACCATTGATTTTGTTTTGTGTACAAAAGTATGAATGAAGATAATTCATTTTTGCCACAAAAGTAAACTATTAAACACACTTTAAGAATACGAAATTTACAAGTCTAAAAATAATCCACATTTACTTAATGACAAGATACATTTTGAATCTAACATATTATTCAACGAGAATCTACATTTTCCGGTGACAACTCTCAGAGAAACCACTGAGGATGCCACATCACAGTATGGGCGAAACGTCTGGTTATCTTGTAAATATTGTAGATAGTATCTTGACGCGGTTGTCGCCGGAAAATGTAGATTCTAGTTATGACACCGGCCGCTTAAGCCTAAGTTCTAATATTATTCAACACTATCATACACAAAACAAAATAAATGGTCAGAGCTGATCCTAATGAAAACAATGATATAAGTGAAAGAGGGGGATAACTGAAGTGAACTTTATATGAAGTGGGTTTCAAGTTCATCTTAATATAAACAAATGACCTGATGATGAGTATATTGACTTGAAACGCATTGTCTAGTTATCTAGTGGACAGATTTACTAAAACACGTAAGTAAATTTAAAAAGTGTTTGATTTGTTTAATTTATTGTGTTGTTATTCATTGACAATGGTATTGTAATACCGAAACATGTCAGAAAGGTTTTAATTTTGGATTGGAAACGAAGGTAATATTAACCTATTCTAGGTAAAAAAAATCAAAAACAAGAAAAGTTAAATTAATTAAAAATTGTCGCACACAAGATAAATGAAAAGAAATACCATGGCTACAAATACAACTAGAATAATTTTCCATCCCTTCAAAGAGTTATATTTTAGCTAATTTCATTGAAGTACCTTATAAACTGGTCATTTTATCTTCCAAAGTAAAGACAGTCAATATGTCTTACAATCCACGTGCCTTTGAGAAGTTTGTCATGAACTAACTCTCTTTGATAAAAAGTTTATATTCATAACTTTTCGGAGATAGAACTTCTTGCTAAAGACAACCGAAGATCAAATTGTAAACTTAACTTCTTCTCACAGTTGAACTATGTTCTAGTTTTGTTTCAGTGCACCCTTCAGCCAAGGAGTTTATGTAGCTTTACTGTTTGATAAAATGTACTTTACTTCAGAGTAGGTTATACTTGAGGTTTTATATATATATATATATATAAACACGGTTAACGTTAAAAAGTTCAGATTCGCTTTGTGCCCAATTTACCCATTATGTTAAAAAATGGAAATAAACAGTGATTGATTTAAATATTTTGAGTTACTTGTAAACAATGACTTCACTGTTAACAAAACTGTAACACATTTGCGGGGGAAACGCGAAATCTATTCAAAAATCGCAGCGGAGACGGGCGAAAAAAATATATATATTGGCGGGTTACTTGAGGTCGTCGTAATTAATTGGACGGATTAAATGTGCGATTAAAGAGCGAGTTGAATAGCTAATGATTAATTATCAGAGGCCGTGTGAGATAATCCCTGGGTAACAGATTCACCGTTTCCACCGCGTTAGAAACGCGCGGGCTGGTACAATGGTCTCGGCCGCGTGAGTGCTTGCGAACGGTGCCTATCAATCACAACCAGCTTTGATCAGCACTAAATAGTGATCTACCTTAAGGGTACTATAATTATAGATTAATTAATCAATTATTCTAAACTGAAAATGATAACTGGTCGGCTGCAATCCCCTCGTGCCCCAGACTTCTGAATCCCTACATTTTTACTGACTGCCTAAACCCTACCTATCGGAACTACTCCCCCCCCCCCTTAATGGTTAATTTAGCCTAATCTAATCATACTGAAATATTCGGTTCCTAATTAATAATGATCTACACTAAATGAATTAGCTGTCGAATGTGCGGGTGGAGTCGGTGTCCTGGCCCATCAGGCATGCTCAACACTCACAGACTCTCTGTTGCCTGCGTACGCCGCACCCCTTCCCAGATCCTCGCGCATGCGCACGCGCTAGTTGCATCCCCCACCGCGGGTGGCGCCGCCACAATCTCCCCCCCCTAAAATGTGTTTTTTTTTTATTCATTTATTTTTTGTTTTTAGGGTAGGGAGGTGAGGAAGGTGTGGGGCTCAGCTTGGCCGGTTAAAACCCGGGCCCGAAGAGTCCGCCTCTCCTCCAGCAGGGAGGTGCCCTAAGTTCGAAAATGACTCCGCGGGGATGTGTCGCAAGTCGTCCACAGTTGGTTAGTTGAAGCGGCGGTCAGTGTTCTGAAACCCTTCTCCCCTTTTTTACTAGAAGGTAAGGTGTGTCAGCTCGCGCGGCAAAATAACTACTTCACTACTTATGGTAAACTTGATCCTAATCATTTTGTTGAAATTAAACTAAATCTAAAGTGGTGCGGGAGTGTGTCAGCGAAATGGTTTATCTTGTAGGATGGATCCGGTTGGTACCGCTCCTTCCACCTGTTCTGATCACGCCGCGTGGCCTCGCCACTCGTTGGTTAGCTGATCCCTGTAGCCACGATAGTGGTTAGCTGATATTGGGCAGATGATGTGTTACTGTTACTGATGTTGGTTAGCTGATGATGGTAGATACATGATGTTGCGTTAGCCGTGACAGTGGCTGTGTGCACTACATCATAGTGATTTTAAACAGATGCAGCAACTTCTGGTGGGGCAACCCATGCCTCAAGGTAGCTACATGCGCCACTACCCGCCATAGTTGGAGGTCAGATGTGGCAATCCATGCCGAAATGCAATAAGATGACAATGTGCTTCACACTATGAGATTGGTATATAGACCAATAGTGGTCGGACAGCTGAATTACCGCCCCTCCTCAATCCAGGGCTCAGCCGATGGACGATAGAATAGCTGGAAGGCGGGCAGTTGGTGTTCATAGGCAGCGTGGCTGGAATGACATCCCTTGAATTGGTGGAACCAGTTGACTCACACTTGGTCATCACTTCGCAAGTCGCTGACACGTGCCCTTATCGGACGCAAACTAACCCCGCGACTATCTTAAATGGTAAGGTAATTCTAATTGTTCGTTACTTTGAAAGAAAAGGAATTGACTTAATTAAACTAGTTATGGTTGACTAAAGAATCGTGAATTACAGCAAAATACTAATGTAATGAAGGCTAAAAATAAATAAAAGATAATAGTATAAAAGGAAAATTAAATCTGAAGGCTTTATCTTAACTACAATAATTAAAATCAATAAACCTAGTCCTATTGTTTGACACACGTTACGCTTCCCTTTGATCTTTGCTTGTTAAATATATTGGTAAATAAATGCTGGAGAGAAACACTGCCTAGTCTGTGCGTACGTCGGTCGTTAGTAAACGCGATGGGAAAACTGTTGGTGAGAAAAGGTAAACATTAAGTCGGTCTGTCTGTAAGGTTCTTAATGTATAGAAATATCTCAGGTGACTCTAGTAATGGACTCCTTTTGAAGCTGTTAACAAGTGGAGGTGAAGGTAGGATATTAATTATTAAATTGATTACTAAAGGTGATTATCAATTTTTCAATGTGTGTGTTAAAATTAAAGTAACCTAACAGATTGTGGCTTGGGCCAATTCCCCATTGTCGTGTATTGTTGTGGCGTTTGTCTGTTTATTGTCCTCGGTATCGCAGCCGACCCGATTTAACAATGGAATGCGATAAGCGCGTCCCTTCGTCGACGTCTTCCGCTCTGTCGCTTCCAAGAATAATTGTTTGAGCTGGGTGCAGTCTATTCATATATTGACCGCGCTCGCTAATAATATGAAGTTTCCAATCTTACAGCTACATTAAATTATATGCCAACACCTCGAATAAATATATGCAATACAATATTCAACACTAGAAAATTTAATCCTTATAACTAACTGGCTCATTGTCCATTCTGACATGTTTGACCTGCTCCTAATGATCGTTTCTAATATATCGCGCTAAATAACCCAATTTCATCCACTTAACCTTATTATACTACTTAATTTAATCTGCCCGTATCCCTAGCTCATTGCTGGCATCCCTAAGTACTAAATAGATAAGAAAAGAGATAGACAGGACAGAGATAGTCATGTGTAAGTGTGGCGACGAACGTTGTGCTATTATGTGTGAGTGACGTGTGCGTGTGCGTGTGTGCGTGTGTGTGTGTGTGTGACACTGCGACTATCCTGAGGCGTGTCGACTCACCTCACGATGGCTTATCCGCCAGCTGTGTGCCGGGCAAGCAGCATAAACAAAAGTGAATTACGAAAAAAAAAACACAAACATTACACAGCTTTTGTTTATACTGGAATTAAGGAACTTATGAAATGATTTCTCTAACTTAATTGCTAAAAAAATTAAAACTTGCCACGGTCACAGCGGCTTAGCAGCGTTCTCCCTAATGACGGTGTAGAAAACGGTAAAAAAAAGGTGTGGCGGTGCCTCACGTCAACAGGACGTCGGGCAATCTGTAGGGGAGTCCTCGTAAAGAAACCCCTTAGACTCAAACGCCCGACCCCGTGGTAACTAGAGGTGTCGTCCGGAAGAAAACTCAAACGCGGGAAGACGTGTAGATAGAAAGAAGTAAAGGAAAGGAAAATAGAACTTAAGAACTACACTAACCTAGGCTAGGGACCGTCGCATAGCACTCACCCGGCCATACTAAAACTGGGGCTGAAAAAAACGCTTTAATTGAGAAACGTGAGCCGACGTAACAAAGCTCCCCGTTGACGGCTTCACTAACTGCACGGTGACCGGTGTCGTGAATCGGCCTATCACACACGGGTTGGACCATTGCGGCATGAGTTTGTAATTCACACTATCGGCCGCTTTGGACTGGGGATGTAGTCTATACATAACCCAATCACCCGGTTTGAAGTTATGGGGCTTCTTGTCCCTGTTGTAGTACGCCTCGCGCTTTTGTCTCGCGCGACGCAGAGCGTCCAACGCTTGCCTCCAGCGCTGCTCCGTTGGAATCTGCGGGGCCGAGGGCACTAGCTCGTCGAGCCTCCACGCTAACTGGAGCGGGTGTTTAATCTCCCTACCCAGAAACAAGCTAGCAGGCGTGACGCCTGTGCTGTCGTGCTGGGCGGAATTGAAAGCCACTTGAAACCAATGCAGGTTCTGGTCCCATGTCCGATGATCCGCCTGGTGGTATACTCGCATGGCGACTTTCAGATTTTTATTCACCCGTTCCACGTTATTGGCGCTGGGGTGGTACGGGGACGTGAAAATGTGACGAATGCCGAAGTCCATGCACATGTCGGTTAATATCCGGGATTTAAAATTCGGCCCATTGTCCGACACTATACTTTCCGGGAACCCGTAGTGAGAAAAAATGTTTTTTGTCAGTAATTTAACCGTGGTCGCTGCTGTCTGATTTTTGGCGGGCAAGAGAAAGACGAACTTAGAGAATGCGTCGACTACCCATAATAAATATGAATTTCCCGCCTTTGATCTGGGTAACTTTCCCACATAATCGATGAAAATTTTTTGAAAAGGGCGGGTCACTACCTCGGACGCCATTAGGCCCACCTTGGTGTTAGGGGCCTGCTTGGCTCGCTGACACTGTACGCAGGATTTGACCTTGTCCGCAATGATTTTATTTAAATCCTGTGCCCAAAAGAAATTATTGATTTTCGCCAAGGTTTTACGGACTCCTAAATGAGCAGAGGTTGGAGCTAGATGGTAGTAATGAAAAATCATGTCCGTTAGCTTGGCGGGCAGGACAATGCGCGGCGTCTTCTGGCCTGGTGCCAAATGCATCAGAACACCGTTACTGATAGAATAGGCGGCGTTTCTATTGGGGTCCTTTATGATTTTGCGTAGTGTCGGGTCGTCGCGCTGATGTGTGTGAATGTCCCTAAACGCGTCCGGGATTCTCATTAACACAGTTACGGTCGGCGGCATCGCTGAGGTATTAATGGGGACGCTTGTCGGGGTCGGCTCCGCGCCCTCGTACAGGCGGGACAAACAGTCGGCGACCGCATTTGAGTTCCCACGAATGTGCTGAGATGCGAACTTAAACGAATTTATAAATGTGATCCAACGCGCTATTTTGCCCACTTGCCGGGGGTGATTCAGGATCCAAGACAAGGCGGAACAGTCGGTTTGGAGGGTGAACTCCCTGTGTTCGAGGTATTGCAGGAATTTGGTCAGCCCGAACACTACCGCTAGGCATTCGAGCTCCATAGTCGGCTTATTCAGCTCGTGCTTATTCAGCGGCCTCGAAGCGAACGCTACGGGCAAAAGGTTGCCGTCGTAGTCTTGCGCTAGCTGGGCGCCCAGCCCGGTACCCGAACCGTCCGTCTGTAGAATGAAAGGCCGATTGAAATCGGGTAGCCGAAGTACAGGGTACGATGTCAGAATTCTTTTCAATTCCTGGAAGGCCTGCTCCTGTTCACCGCCCCAGCAGAACGCTACGTTCTTGTGCGAAATATATGACCCAAAAACTCAATTTGATTCGAGGCGACCGTCATCTTCTCTGGGTTGACTGTTAGCCCGGCCTTCCGAATACGCTGAAGCACCTCTCTTAAGTGCGACAAATGCTCCTCAAACGTCCCGCTAGAGTATACCACAAGGTCATCAAAAAAATTAAACACGTATTTATACTTAATATCTCCAAATATCTTATCGATGAGCCTAGTCAAAACTTGAGAGCCGGTCGAGATGCCGAAAGGCACCACCTGAAATTCGTATTGGCCAAAGGGGACCACGAAAGCCGTATACTTCTTGCTTCCCTCAGTGCGCCCAGCTAGCGCAAGACTACGACGGCAACCTTTTGCCCGTAGCGTTCGCTTCGAGGCCGCTGAATAAGCACGAGCTGAATAAGCCGACTATGGAGCTCGAATGCCTAGCGGTAGTGTTCGGGCTGACCAAATTCCTGCAATACCTCGAACACAGGGAGTTCACCCTCCAAACCGACTGTTCCGCCTTGTCTTGGATCCTGAATCACCCCCGGCAAGTGGGCAAAATAGCGCGTTGGATCACATTTATAAATTCGTTTAAGTTCGCATCTCAGCACATTCGTGGGGACTCAAATGCGGTCGCCGACTGTTTGTCCCGCCTGTACGAGGGCGCGGAGCCGACCCCGACAAGCGTCCCCATTAATACCTCAGCGATGCCGCCGACCGTAACTGTGTTAATGAGAATCCCGGACGCGTTTAGGGACATTCACACACATCAGCGCGACGACCCGACACTACGAAAGCCGTATACTTCTTGCTTCCCTCAGTGAGAGGTATTTGCATATAAGCGCTGTTCAAATCCAGCAGCGTGTACCACTTGGCTTGGCCCAGGTACTGAAACGCGGACTCCACTGTTGGCATGGGAGTTGACTCGAGCTCCATTAAGTTATTTAGTTGCTTGTAGTTGACTACGAATCTGGTCTTGTTACCCTTTTTGGGTACCAGGAACCCGGGACAGCTGTATTCGGAAGACGATTCGCGAATCACGCCCTTTTGAAGTAAGTCGGATATGTGCTCTCTAAGGGCCTGAAGCTTAGGTGGAGTGAACTGATACGGTCTGGACCTTACCGCCTTCTCCGCTTTTAACTTAATATCGTATGTGATCAGATTTGTTTTGCCTAACTTTGGCGTCACCGTGTCCGGGAATTGGCGAATTAATTTGTCTACCTGGGCCACTTGAGCTGGCGTTAAATTGTCGCCCACGGCGTACGTGGAACTCTGCTCGATCTCGTCGAACTCGCAAGGTTTCACTGCCATAACCAACCATGACCCATAGGGGAAGGTAACCTGCATTTTGGCCATGTCTATTACCGCCTTGGCTTTCTTCAAAAAATTAGCCCCTAAAACTATCGATGTCGGTAACTTTGGCGCAATAAAAAATTTATACGTCCAGGAAAAATGTGCAATTTTGAAATGGATCTCTGCTGAATGTTTAAAGCTAATTTTATTGCCGGATGCCGATACTGCGCACTCTCTAGTGGGTGTTATAGATTTCACCGATGCCCTATCGGTTCTCAGCTGGTCGAAAAAATCCCGTGAACATAGACAAATGGTTGATCCGGTGTCGATAAGTGCCTCTGCCTCCCGTTCGCCGAACTTGACTGATATAGTGCAACTAGCCAGTTTCGGCACTCGTACCGAAAACTTGCTCGGTGAGTGATTCTTTGATATTTCGGGTCTAACTGCAGCGCCAATTAAATTACGAGGGGGCGTGGCGCTTATTGGCGCCCTCGATTGGAGTTTAAACGGTTGAAGCCCGGCCTTCCGTAGCTCCTAGGAGCGGCAGGTCGAAAGTGGTAAGTGCCATGGGCAGGCCCTATTGGCCGCGCCGTGTGGAATTGGGAGCCTGTAGGCCGCCTAGCCCCATAACTATTGCCACGCTGGGGTTGAAAGGGGACCCTCGGTCCATTATAATACTGTCCGTCCTGTCTCGGAACATACGGTCGGGGGTTGTCCCGATATTGCTGACCCTGCCTAGCCTGCTGCAACTCCGTCTGACGAATCACCTCCATACGGGGAATCAGGGCTAATAGATCTGTGATACCGCCCGGGGCTGGAAAACCCGCTAACCTGGCCCTCGTGGGTGGGTTCATCCCTGTCAAAATTATGTCCAAAATGTCGTGACTGCCATGCAGTAAAATATCCGCCGCCTCCCTAACGTCCATAATAAAGTCCGCTAGTGACTCTGCGGGACCCTGGACACGGTAGACCGTTTGGTTTAATAGGTGCTGCTTCGCCCTGTCGGGTAAAAATGTGTCCACTAAGTCAGCCAGGAGCTGGTGTATTGGAGCGTCCCTACGTACTGCTTCGGCCCACATCGCCCTTAAGTGGCCGGCTGTCTTAGGCAGCAATGCGACTAATAGCTGTTTATTGGTAGCCAGGTCCAACTGGACCACTCGGCGGATCGCTCTCAGAAAATCCAGCAACACGCGCGCCTCGACGCCGTTACAGTTGGGCGCCGATGAAAGCAGGTCCCTCACGACCGTCGGTAGAGCGGGGGTGCGCTGAGCGGTGTCGTGAGCCGCCAGGGCGTTGGCGATCTCGTTGCCCACCGCTTGGGCCGTGGCCTGGACTACGTCCCGCCACTGTTCATGACCGGGGGGGTGCTCCGCGTCTGATTGCAGGTTTACCAGTGCGGTAACCATTATGGGCGTCACGGGCAAGGCGCCCCCTGAATTCTTAATATGTTCTTTGAGAAGAACCCTATTGGCCTCCAAGGTCGACATTGGGGTTAATCCCCATTTGTTGCACTGGGCCACTGCTTGGGCCGCATTAAGATCGTTTATCCAGGACGTACCCGGGGGCCGCTGTTCCCATTCAAATACCGGCTTCTCCGCCATTTCAATTTTTTGGCCGTTCAAATTTCGACTCAAATCTCAAAAAAAAGAAATATCACAAACGCCGTAGGAAAGTACTCAATTTACTAATACACTTGACTCACCAGGTGGGGAGGGAAACTGAACCACTACAGGTAGGTCAGCCAGGAAAAAAACCCTATCACTTACAAAATACCCTAAAAGAATTCCAATTAAAAATTAACTGTTGCCTTATTCAATTAAATTAAATTTATTGTCTAATGCCCCTTTAATTAATTAATAAAATTTATTGTTTAATGGCCAATTAATTAATTAATAAAATTACAAATACAATTTATATTTTCTTGTTTCTTAAATGCCTAAATGCGATATTTATTTAAAAGAATTGTTCCACTTTTAGTCAGTAATATTCGTCAGTGTGTTTGTGCAACCAATAAGTTCAGCTGGACACGGCTGGGTGTCTTGGAGTGGATAAAACCGGTTTCTACTGAGCGGATCGATAATGCTCAAGTATAGCTGGAATACCGTTGACCTGCTAATAGCTTGCTGGGGTGACATTTAATACTGACTGAAAAGAAAATATGCTAAACTTAACTTAATATGAACTGTACATAATCAATAGAATACATTACATACTGTAAATAATAGAAACATTAATCAATGGCTAATTGCCTCTCCACTCAGGTTACTCCGAGATTTCCCAAGCGAAATTTTATTCTCAGTCTTATTAAATCCTCACATAGTTACTCTTTTTTTTTACATTTTTACATTTGTTTTTACATTTTTTTTACATTTTTACATTAATTTTTATATATTTTTTTACATTTTTTTCCCCTTTTTAATAGATTTTCACTTATTCTTTTTGGAAAAGAGGACTACACCATTATTAACTTCGCTTGGAAAATAATTAGCGTGAAATCTCCTAGGTAGTTGGATGTAACCCAAGCTTTGAGAATATCTGTCACAAAATTCGTTATCACAAGGTGTACTTAAAAATAGATTGCATCGCACATCTTAATTAAAATTAAACTATTACTAATTAATTAAATAAAATGAATGAAAAAACCCATCCAAAACTATTGGCTTTCGTATTTGCACTAATGGCTAGAGTGGAATGAATCTCCCGCAGACTTTGATAAATATTTGGTATTGCTTTATAAGATTCCTAGTTAATATATCTGACGTTACTGATATAAATTTGAATGTTTTTTTTCATTAAACTCCCCAAATTCAACAAATGTGGGCACGAGGTTCGAAGGCATATTATTACATGCACTCACGCGTTCGTGTAAGAGGAAAATTTACACAAAATTGAATTCTTGACTTCTCCTCCCTTCATTTTTATTATTCATCTTCCTTGAATGAATTGCAAAATGAGGAACATATACGGAACTTGACAATGCTGACATCACCGGATGCACGCCGTCGCAGCCTATAGACAGGTTTAAAAACGCACGACACAGCCCGTCTACACCGCAGACGCGTACCTCCAGTTCTCATCGTCATTGTTCTCCGTATTTATTAAACAGAAAATTTAAATCCACTTCGTTAAAAATAATATTGCTCTAAATTCAATTCGAGTAATTCGCAAATTTGTTGCTTTACCGTCGATTGCTAGGAGTGAAAGTCATGTTTGCCGGTCGGCCGACATGCTCGTGACGACATGCTCGTGCCATGCCCGACATGTCCGAATCGGCTCCTCTTCGTGCCAGCTAACCGACCTTTTTACTAATAAAACATCTATATATATTACCAAACTGATCGCCCTGCTATTTCACTCATAAAAAAGGTATTTAATTCTACTCTGAACGCTCTGCTACCAATTGCGGGGGAAACGCGAAATCTATTCAAAAATCGCAGTGGAGACGGGCGAAAAAAATATATATATTGGCGGGTTTACTTGAGGTCGTCGTAATTAATTGGACGGATTAAATGTGCGATTAAAGAGCGAGTTTAATAGCTAATGATTAATTATCAGAGGCCGTGTGAGATAATCCCTGGGTAACAGATTCGCCGTTTCCACCGCGTTAGAAACGCGCGGGCTGGTACAATGGTCTCGGCCGCGTGAGTGCTTGCGAACGGTGCCTATCAATCACAACCAGCTTTGATCAGCACTAAATAGTGATCTACCTTAAGGGTACTATAATTATAGATTAATTAATCAATTATTCTAAACTGAAAATGATAACTGGTCGGCTGCAATCCCCTCGTGCCCCAGACTTCTGAATCCCTACATTTTTACTGACTGCCTAAACCCTACCTATCGGAACTACTCCCCCCCCCCTTAATGGTTAATTTAGCCTAATCTAATCATACTGAAATATTCGGTTCCTAATTAATAACGATCTACACTAAATGACTTAGCTGTCGAATGTGCGGGTGGAGTCGGTGTCCTGGCCCATCAGGCATGCTCAACACTCACAGACTCTCTGTCGCCTGCGTACGCCGCACCCCTTCCCAGATCCTCGCGCATGCGCACGCGCTAGTTGCATCCCCCACCGCGGGTGGCGCCGCCACACATTTTTAAACAAAATTATTATACGCATTTAACAATAAAGGATTTTTTTTATTACACTGATTCTATATCATATTATAGTACTGTTATAGATAAATATTATTTTTTCTCCAAGTCTGTTGTTAAATATCACTTTTATTCACTTCTCTTTACTCCAGATTGTATGAGCCAATAGTTCTTAAAGCTAAAAAATCCATCCTGCATGCCATACTCATGTGATCCCATTTAAATACTGCAGCTTGTGTACAAGGACAATTTTGTTAGTTTACAGTGGTAATTCTCCATTCACTGACAAATATTGTTTAAATAAAAGTTCAAATAATGTTTAAATAAATGCTTGAACATTTTTAATACTTTAGTACCACTTCATTAAATATTGTTAGAGATGTTAAAGTATAGAAAAAGTAAAGAATATTTTTGGTAATATAATCTCACAACAAAATGTTGGACCACTGAAAAATGTGCAATTGTAAAATAATTTAATACTTAATGGTTACATCTTATTACTAAAACAGACGTAATAAAAAAACTAAATTATGACAAAGACAGTCATGTTAGTTTGCAGTGGTAAATCTCCACCCACCCACACTCGGACAGTGGTAATTTCAAAACCCACAGTACAACACCAAAAGTATGGTCCATATAGAGCTATTGATTATTGAACAAGTCGTTCCGCTTTGTGGAACAGTAGGTATATATGGGTTAACATGTCGTTCCGTTTTGTGGAACAGTAGGTATATATGGGTTAACATGTCGTTCCGTTTTGTGGAACAGTAGGTATATATGGGTTAACATGTCGTTCCGCTTTGGGGAACAGTAGGTATATATGGGTTAACATGTCGTTCCGTTTTGTGGAACAGTAGGTATATATGGGTTAACATGTCGTTCCGTTTTGTGGAACAGTAGGTATATATGGGTTAACATGTCGTTCCGTTTTGTGGAACAGTAGGTATATATGGGTTAACATGTCGTTCCGCTTTGGGGAACAGTAGGTATATATGAGTTAACATGTCGTTCTGCTTTGTGGAACAGTAGGTATATATGGGTTAACATGTCGTTCCGCTTTGTGGAACAGTAGGTATATATGGGTTAACATGTCGTTCCGCTTTGGGGAACAGTAGGTATACATGGGTTAACATGTCGTTCCGTTTTGTGGAACAGTAGGTATATATGGGTTAACATGTCGTTCCGCTTTGTGGAACAGTAGGTATATATGGGTTAACATGTCGTTCCGCTTTGGGGAACAGTAGGTATACATGGGTTAACATGTCGTTCCGCTTTGTGGAACAGTAGGTATATATGGGTTAACATGTCGTTCCGCTTTGTGGAACAGTAGGTATATATGGGTTAACATGTCGTTCCGCTTTGGGGAACAGTAGGTATACATGGGTTAACATGTCGTTCCGTTTTGTGGAACAGTAGGTATATATGGGTTAACATGTCGTTCCGCTTTGGGGAACAGTAGGTATATATGAGTTAACATGTCGTTCTGCTTTGGGGAACAGTAGGTATATATGTGTTAACATGTCGTCGTATAATTAAACCTTATATTACTTATAGCGATGCTTAGAGGCAGTTATCTTCATAAAAGACACACGCTACGAATTCTTATGTTCACTGATGCAGAAACATTATGTAGAATGTAATGAATTAAAATGGCATTTTAATATAAACTCTTATAATATTGACAGCTACCGTGATGTAATAGATTCGTACTACTATGGAATGATATGCTAACATGTAAGTCTGAGTATTTTATTGGTTAAATCACTGTTGGAATCAAACAATTACTTCGCAGCCAACTCATTTATATACAACATATACTGGTCTAATGGGAAATGTTCGATATTTTACACCGTAAAATTGAACTTTTATTGGGTCAACATAGTTTTCATACTGTTGTACATAGTTTTCATACTGCAATAATGTCGAAATGTTACGACACTCGGAACTAGTTTTACATTTAGGCCTATGTCAATGTAGGATGAAGTGAAAAGCTTACTTGTGAATAAATCCTTTTATTTATGAGGTAGTGATGAATATAAATTATCCCAGCCAGAGGTGATTCTATTAATTTATTCTTATTTTGTGAGAATTTGAATAAACGATTTTTCAACCATCAATTAGAGTACTTTGAAAGGAAGTAGATAAATCATTTCTTTCTAAAGTTGATAAAGACCCAATAGTTGAAGTTCATTTCATTAAATCTAAAATGAATCATGTTCAATAGAGATAGTTTACTTAGATTAAAATCCAATATTTGTCTACACATATTATATTTTATAATGATTTAGAGTAAAAATGTATTAAAAGAATAATCTGGAACCTATATTAAAATATTCATATATCTATTGTTGCATATTGTCCTCACGTGCCACTGACAACATATTAATTAATTCTACAAATCGTGGTGATTATTTTATAACTGGTAACTTGTTTCGTGTTATTTTTAATAAAATTACATCCTGATATTAATTAATATTGCTTATCATATATCAACATATTTACAATTGTCCTTTATCAACAAAAGCTGTTTTATTACTTAGTCAAATGTAACTACGTTGAAACTTACGTAAATACGATGAAATACCTCTCATATAAAGTATACTTAAGTAATTTCTCCCACATATATAAATTAGGAATTTAATAAATTATTATGTATCGAAGGAATTTATTGGGAGTAAAACACCTTGAAATTATTACATAGTCAATCTAACTTAACCAAAGAAGTGATCGTACCAGTGTTGTTTCACGTAATGATGGCAAATGTCCAACTACCTTTGTCTCCCTCATCTGATACTCCATCATTAACAAATTTCAAAAACAATTTATCTACTTTTTACCTAAGTAAGCTACCCTCTTTTTGTGGTAATCTAAATCACGTTGTTCTGTTTATTTTGTATTAAATATTTGATCACCAAAAAACGGGGCTTATGTTTTGTATTTATTCGTGTATATTAATTTATTAAATGTTTTTAATATTTTACAATAATGTATTTAGTGACGAAATGTTGTTTAAACTGGGTAAAAACCAATTTACACTGTTTTGATTAGCTTCAGTTGTAATTGTTATATTTCATACACACTTAACTCGCCAAACATTCTTGGAAGACACTCAAAACAAAGTGGATGGTGTTATAAATGACTTTACTGCATTCATGATACGTCTACATTTGATTGTTTGAACACTACGTATTACTAGGTGATAGAACCGCAATTGTCATGTAACTGTTAAACGTGAAATATATTGAGTAAATTACTGCATTTAACTTGTCGTCATATAATTAAACGTAAAATTACTTATAGCGATGCTTAGAGGCAGTTATCTTGATAAAAGACACACGCTACGAACTCTTTTGTTCACTGCTGTGATATTTTTGGTAAAGGATAAAGTAGACCGGGAACAAAGGAAAGAAAGTAACTGTAAACAGACAAAGCTTAAGAACCCTTGTCTCAGCCGTCCTTTGAAATAACCGAGGAAAAGAAAATAGTTAAGAAAACCAGTATAAGCATATACTCTTTCTTAAAAAAGAGTTTTCCTGTAAATGTTCCTTTGTAGGGATATTAGTATTACAAGGAAAATGTTTCATGTAGTAGGCTATATTTTAGGGAATATTATTTAATTCTAAAGGAGTTAATAACTGCTTCTTACGGTACTTGAAATGATATTTTTTTAATAATATACATAAAAATGTAACGTTTATTAAATTTGTATATATGCTACATTTATTGAGTAGACAGAGTTATTTATGTTGAAATAATTGTAATCAAAACATTAAGTCATTGCACCCAACGATTGTTCAGACATATCGTCTTAAATACAACAATTTAAAATATAATAAGTCAAACTGAACAATTTATCTAACTGAACTAAAAAAATGCCTGTAAATAAAATAATGAATTTTTTTATTTTGAAAATGTTACATTTTAGTCAATGAAACATTGACTAAATAGACTAAGAAGTAAGTTGTTGATGTATTTTCCTTGTTCTAAGTTCCTGGACTAATTACGTTTTCACTTGACACAGCATATATTAAAATTACGTACTACTTTTCGATATACATTTTATATTATAATTCAAAAAATATATGTGCGCAATTAATGTTTAAGATTTATCTTTAAATGCGCAATTTGGAATATTTTAGCATATAATAAATGTTCAACCTAACAGTTAAGCATGATTTTATCTAAAAGAGTTTATAATAAATTTATATTCCCCAATGCTGGTTGACCATTTTTCCTATACATGTCAGTAACTATATGAAAATCAGTTGCACTAAAACTGACAATAAAATATAACACGATCCAAGGAAAAGTAACGTGGTTTCATTTTACCAACTGTCAAAACGAAATATTTATTATTTTGTTTATTTATATGTGTTCATTGTTTTGTTATTGTAATTATATATATCTAAAATAAATGTATAATTCATATAAACCTACTGTCATACCTTGCAATCATTATTACCCTCCCCATATTCAATTATGCACAACTCTTTGATAAGATTTTTAGTAAAAGTAAAATCAGTAATAATACTTATAGGAGTTTTTTAGGGTCCAAAGTTTGTAAATTTTATTTTTTTAATGTTAAAACTGAAGATTTAAGAGCACGCCTAATATACATTGTGTACGGTTAGTTAGAAATCAAAACTCTATATATTCAGGGTGAGTCTCTACTGACACCATTAAATTTACCTGTTTGTTGTACTCACAAAAAGAAAAAAAGTCCATATTAACCTGTGTCCGATTCTCAACCGTTTGGCTGTAAGGGCTCATATTGTGTGTTTTTAAAATTACGTGACATTAACTCACTGATTGAGCTACAAAAACCAAAGCAAAACACATGCAAGATTCTTATTAATACCATTGAAAAGATCGTTAAATGTTCTATAAATGTCCATTATTTTGCAAGCAAACGTAAATAAAAACTAGATTTCCTAGAGGAAGTTTATTAAACAAATATGCAGCGTGTATTTTTCTCCAATTGTTCAAGACGCCATATCAGCACATAAATGTAGTCTAATTTAATGTAAAGTTAAATAGAAAACTTTTCTCACTAATAAGCTTGGAATAGATGTATAATTTAATTGGGTTGAATATCATGAAACCAAAAATAACACCTAAAATATTTCATAAAACATGGTTTATTGGGTTGTACCTAAGAAACAAATTGTCAGTCTTTACGAAATAAAAAACATAATAACTATAATATTTAGATAAGCATGCTTTATTATAACAAAAACTACTTTAATAAGTGTTAAATATGTCCACCATTTTCCCTTATGCAGGTACGGACTCGGTTCCTCAACTCCCTTACACTTGACTTTAGATTGATTTCATTTCTAAGCCCTCACGATTCGATGTCTCAATTCTTCGGCTGTTTGTACTGGACTTCTGTACACTTCTTACTTCAAAGAACCCCAGACGTAATAATCAATAGGGGTACGGTCAGGGGACCGTGGTGGCCAAGCAACAGTTCCGCCTCTTCCAATCCACATTTAGAAGTTGTTAATATGTTCACGCACATATTATGTTGTCTGTGTGGTGGTGCTCCATCTGCCTGGTAAATAATGCGCCGACGCAATTCCAACGGCAAGTCTTCGAGAAGGTCTGGTAGGATATTACTTAGAACTTGAAGGTATTGAACTCCAGTTAATGATGTAAGGAGATCAAGGTAAGGACCTATCAGCTTGTCCCCTATCAGTCCAACCCACACATTTAACTTAAACCTAGTATGGCTCCGTGATTCATGACAAAGATGTGGGTTTTCAGTGTTATAGAAGTGTACATTGTAGTAGTTAAAAACACCGTCTCGTGTAAATGTAGATTCGTCTGTCCACAAGATTGTTTTAAGAAAATCTGCATTATCATGCTGTAAAACCCATTGACAAAATTGACGTCTCAGAGGAGGGTCACTGGGTTCAATTGTCTGCGCGTAGTATGGGTGTATTTGATTTTTACGCAAGAGTCTCGACACAAACGACTGGCTTACTACACATTCAGTAGCAATTCTTCTTGTACTTGTTCTTGGATCTCTTTTGACTTGGGCAAGTACAGCTTCCTCTAACCCAACATCTTGTATGATGGTACCAACGGAGTGGTCATTGACAGGAAATCTAGTACCAGTTTCACGCAGAAAATTATGAACCCTTACAAATGTTCTTACATCAGGAATTCTTCTCTCTGGAAATCAACGAATGCATTCTCTATGACTTTCAGCTGCATTGCCAGAATACAATCTGTACACAAAATGTATATCAGCATATTCTACCTTAGTAAACGAATTCATAGTTCACAACAAACGTTTGACGCAATGCCACAATAGAACAAATGCTAATACCCTCACTAGTTTTAAGCTAATTATGCTTAAGTATAAAAATAAATATTTCCAAATTGTCCAAAGAAGATAATTTGTGTTTTTACAGACTAATATGAGTAACTATTGTTAAAAATGGGGTAATATTTACAACAGCGGATTTCAAATAATAAATAGTCCAATCAGCTCATTATGGAATTTACATGCAAAACAAAAAAACAGGCGCAGGTTGAGTTTGGTAGTTAAGTGTAACCAAATAAACCATGTTTTATGAAATATTTTAGATGTTATTTTAGGTTTCATGATATTCAACCCAATTAAATTATACATCTATTCCAAGATTATTAGTGAGACAAGTTTTCTATTTAACTTTACATTAAATTAGACTACATTTATGTGCTGATATGGCGTCTTTAACAATTGGAGAAAATACACGTTGCATATTCGTTTAATAAACTTCCTCTAGGAAATCTAGTTTTTATTTACGTTTGCTTGCAAAATAATTGACATTTATAGAGAATTTAACGATCTTTTCAGTGGTATCAATAGGAATCTGGTATGTGTTTTGCTTTTGTTTTTGTAGCTCAATCAATGAGTTAATGTTAAGTAATTTTAAAAACACACAATATGAGCCCTTACAGCCAAACGGTTGAGAATCGGACACAGGTTAATATGGACTTTTTGTTCCTTTTTGTGAGTACAACAAACAGGTAAATTTAATGGTGTCAGTAGAGACTCACCCTGTATATATTGCCCATTGAAAATTTTAATTTCAATTATAGTTCCAAGGCATTGTTTAAAGAAAAGGACATAAAATTGTTTAGATTTATATATTTTTTGTTAATATTGCTTAGTCTTTTTGACATATAGGTATTCATGTATATTTGAATTCATCCGCTACTAACTTTGTATTAAATCTAAGTTAAACTATTGAGATGTCATAGTATACGAGTCAATTAGGATATTTTTATGAACTGGAATTAATGAGTATAACCACGCGGATTAATTTTTTTACAGCTACCAACTTACACAATTATTTATACAAGAACTATTACAAATGTGAAAGTAGTGAGAAATGTTCTGAATTAATATCAATCCAGTTGAAAAACATGTGCTTTACAAGTTGAATTAAATAAAAAAGAGTGAAATGGTGCCTCTGGAAGTCACGGAGAAAGGGATAGACAGGGCGATTTCCGCTATACCAGCAGGGAAAGCAGCCGGTCTTGGCGGTATCTTTCCGGAATTTCTGTTGCATGCTGGTATCAAAGTGAAACAATGGCACCAAACAGTCTACAATAAAATATTAGCTACAAACAATTTGCCAAAAGCCTTCAAGTGATCTAAAGTAGTAGCTGTTCTGAAGCCTGGCAAAGATCCTGAACTAGTGGAAAGTTACCGCCCTATATATTTTCTTAGTGTTTGTTATAAGTTGCTGGAAAGACTGTTATACAACAGAATATCACCCATTCTTGATCCTAATGTTCCAGTTAAACAGGCTGGTTTTCGCCCGGGCCGAAGTTGTAGCGACCAAATCCGAGCTCTGGCATCATTTATCGAAAATGGGTTTGAAAAGAAGTTGAAAACATCTGCAGGTTTGTTTGATCTTACAGCAGCTTATGACACAGTATGGAGCAAAGGTTTGTTGTTCTACAGCCTCCTTTCCTGTCCCATTCTATTGCGACTTTTGCAGTCAATACTTAGGGCCAGGCTAATAAAAGTGTATCTTGGTCGTGAAGAAAGCTCTTTTAGACAGTTGAGGGAAGGGCTGCCACAAGGGTTGTACTTACTCCAATTTTATTTAACGTGTATACCGCTGACACCCCAATCACAAATTCTAGAACATTTATATATGCAGATGATATTGCTTTAGCTTACAAACATAAGAACTTCACAACTACTGAAGAAACACTCACAAGTGACCTTGCAGCCCTCGAAGAATATTTGAAAACCTGGAAGCTAAACCTAACCCATCAAAAACCGAAGTAGCCTGCTATAATAAAATATTAGCTACAAACAATTTGCCAAAAGCATTCAAGTGATCTAAAGTAGTAGCTGTTCTGAAGCCTGCTTCCCCTTAAGTTACAGATTGGCTAATCGTAAACTAATTATCCTCCTAAATGGTGTAAAACTCCACTATAATGATCATCCACAGTACCTGGGAGTAACGTTAAATCGATCGCTGACCTTTAAAAGCCATCTTCAAAAAAAACAGCAGCTAAAATCAAACCCAGGGCAAATGTATTACATCATATTACTGGAACAACCTGGGGAGCCAACGCACACGTCCTGCGTACAACTGCTTGATCACTGGTCTGTTCAGCTGCTGAATATAGTGCTCCTGTATGGCTAAATAGTGTTTACACTAAAGCGGTCGATGTCCAACTTAATAAGGCTATTAGTGGCACTCTCATGTCAACTCCACTTCATTAGCTCCAGGTGCTGTGCAATATAACTCCTCCAGAGATGAGACGTCAGGTGGCACTACTGAAAGAATTAAATAAGATCTTAAATGCCCCGCACCTCCCCATTATGCAGGATGTAAGCGATCATTATACACGACATAACGGTCGCTTAAAATCTCGGAACCCACCTCTACGTACTGCTTTCCATTTGAGCAGATTAAACTTATCGCCCAAGTACTAGCTGGGCCGTAGCGTGGAACAGTTTTCATGAACGAAATAAGTTCATTATTAACGATCCGTCAGTACCTGTAGGTGAGATGAACCTCCCTCGTAGGGAGTGGACATTCTTGAATCGGTTCCGAACTAGCTTTGGCAGATGCAATTACTAGAAGTATAAATGGGGATTGACACTAGGTCAGTCGTGTGATTGCGGGGAGTCTATCCAAACAATGGATCATATAGTTTTAGAGTGCCCCTTGCACTCTTTTACGGAGGGATTAGCCAGCATACACTGGATCAGAGAGGCAGGTCTTAGATGGCTCGATGGATTTGACTTAGCTTTGTAACAGGAGTTAACTTTAAATTTTTAATCACTTAATCTTAAATACCATCATGACTTTTGGATATTTATCCAAATATACATCGCAGCTTTAAAATAAAGAAATAGTAGCTGACAACAAACCATACGATATATATATAGCTGAGAAATTTTATTTACTGTTTTTGAAATATTGAGTTTAGAACAAATAAGATAGACTATTATTTCTAAATTTAAAATAAATTGTCTACAATAAGGATCATATATATATATATATATATATATATATATATATATATACATATACTATAGTTTCTTCACAAAAAGTCGGTAAAGTTTAGGTTTTTTCATAAATATGTGATTGTTAAGAATATTTTGTCTCCCTTAATCATGATTAAAAGAAACTGAACAATTTAAACCTTACACATTAGGGTTCCGTAACGACTCTTTGATCTTTTATCTTTCATAAACCTATAAAATATTCAAATTGGTGGATAAGAAAATGCTGACCTGTGTACACAGTTGTCGTTTTTGTTTTATTGAAGCTGTAATATAGCGTTTAAACCACACCAAAAATGATATATTCAAATTAAAAATCAAATTGCCTAGAAAAGGTGCCACATTAATGTTTGCTGTATACTATATTTTACTCACAAGTCGGTAAAGTTGATTTTTGTCAACAACATATTATTTTTTGGTCATTTTCTCCAATTTATCATGATTAAATGAAGCTAGATACATCTTCGGACACCTTAAAAATTATTTTCCTGGACCAATGTTACCGAAAATACTTTAAAAATTAAATTTATATCTTTCATAACCCATAAAGTTTAAAATAGCAGACGTTTTAAATAACAATTTGTTGTTGTTTTATTGTTGTTTCAATATTTAGTTTAGAACACATCAAACTATATAGTTATCGGTAAATTATCAACAAAAAAAGGTCGTATACATATTTTTTTTGTACACTACAGTATCCTTAGAAAAAATTTGGTAATGTTGAGTGTTTGTAAAAATGTGCAAAATTTTTGTAATATTTCCTTCAATCTAACAATAATTGAAAGAAGCTGAAAAGTTAAAATCTTGCATACTATTTCCCATGACCAATCTGTTTACATGAATGCTTTAAACTTTCATTTGTCACCTATTATAGCTTATAAAATATTAAAATTTGTGAATATGAAAATGCTGACCGGCGTGCACAGTTATGGTTTATATTTTTCTGTAACTGTAATATTTATTTTAGTGTACGAAAAATGAAGAGTTTTTTTAGTTTGTATTTTTAATAATTTGACGCTGTATTAATCCCTATATTAGTCCTTCACTTTCAGAAAAGTACGCATGAACTTAATAATATGTCCAGTAATAAAGTATATGTTAAAAGGAGGTCATTATCTGTCAAAATAAAACTGAATACCTACACCCATTATTTAAACAAACAGTGATGAATGGTAATAATATTGTGATGACTGCCGTATTTGGTTGTTAATTGTTATCTAGTCATCACGTGTTTACAGTTGTGTATGTGGGAATACACAACGTTATATTTGTTATTTTTTTAACTACGTATCTGTTCATTTGACAAATCCGTTTTGTGCCTCCTAAAATGTTCAGTGTTTTCTAATATCCCCTATATTTAAAACTGAGTCTACTGTTATTTACCATTTTTTAATATTTAATCTATATAACAATTGAAACGCTGACTGAAGCCATGATCCAAACTATGTGTCTCTAGTTACTTGTCGTACAAGAGCGAACTTCACATGATTAAACACGAAAATTCAAATTAAATTAACAATAAATCCATGTTTAAATGGATTGTTTGATAACTAGTTCTTTTCATGTATTTGATCATTTATTTTGTATCATTTAAAACAATGTTGCTTGAGTAAATAATTAATTATTTACAACGCTTTGTAAGTAGGTTTACTTTCATGGGATGTGATGCAAATAGACACAGCTAAATACTCACTGGGCTGACCCGAGTGAGGTTGGGTACTTTAATCCTTTATTAAGTTAAAACTGCAACCCGTGTGATCTAATGAGTTGTGTTTTACCCAAAAGAGGTAAATAAAAAAGCAAAGTTTAAACAATTTATGGACAAAGAGGTAAGTTAAAAAAATTTAATATAATAAAAAGCTATCACATCATTAAAATTTTGTGTAGTATATACAGTATTATAACGAGGCTCATATAAATCCAGGCTCAATTTAGATCAATAAGTTATCTATCACAAATCAGGTAGTTGTTTTCAACTAATTTTACTTTCTAAGTTGTTCAATCTTTGCACGTGTGCTGTCTAGACTTTATACGTGAGGAGAGAATGCTAAGGTGATATTGGTCCAAGGAACAAGATGAAGCTTTGCGACAGTGGTAAGACCTTTGCAGTGTGTCGCTATTCCCACATAAACACAATAGAGGGATGGGAAACGTTCCTCCTAGACATTGCAGTGACATAACTTTGCAGTTGATACTGTAACAGCGACAACATTGCAATATGTGGGTATTCCATTCCCTCAAAAAAAGTGTTAGCGGTGAGGGAAGGAGAGTGCCTCACTGTTACTAACTTCCCTCCGAGATGTGGCAATTTTGTTACGTCACAATGCAATTATACAATAATGACAACAACAGACCAATCTGTGACCATTCCCACAAAACACTATAGTTGTTCCTCCCAGGTTAGGCATTGTTGGGCCATAACAATAACAGTATTACATTAAAACAACAACAATGCAATGCATCCCCACACAAATAATAAAA
>JAQJVL010006909.1:0-26592 GCA_035578905.1 Stictocephala bisonia | reverse complement strand
ATATTTGGGTCAAGTTATGAGCAGGAACAGATTCAAACAAAATACTTAGAATGCTTCATTTCAACAAATCAAATCTTTCAAACCCACAACACAATTGGTAGAGTTCACAAAATTAGTCCGATTCTCTGCACCCTGAACAAGACTTTTTCATCAAAATTCAAACCTTTCGAGCATGTAGCAATAGATGAAACGTTATTTCTGTTCAAAGGCTGATTATCTTTCCGCCAGTATATATCTTCTAAGCGTGCCTGCTTTGGGATAAAACTGTTTATTTTATCAGTTTGTGAAACAGGCTTTGTTGTATTGATTTTACCATACCTAGGGTCACAGACTCAGCTTGGCTTTCCTGATATACATAACAAAGTGGGCATGACAGGACGGATTGTACTTACTCTGATGAAACCATATTTTCAGTCTGGATGCAAACTTTACCTAGATAACTGGTAGGTGGTCTCCATCTTTAGCGCAAGAGCTATATGACAAAAGAATAAACATGTGTGGTACTTGTTTACCGAACTGTCAAGGACTACCAAAACATTTTGCCAAAAACTAGTTAGGGGCAGGTACTGACACTTTCTGTACAGATAACCTGATTTATGAACGTTGGCAAGATAACGTGAAGTCAGATATTTGACGACAATGCATCCTAGTGTAATGGCAGATTCTAGAAAAATTTATCGCTCAAACTGGTGAACTGATACTAAAGCCTTTGGGCAGTGGTTAGACTACAATAAACAAATGGGGGCTGTTGACATAGGTGATATGCAACTATCCTTCAATGTAACTGCAAGAAAGTCAACTCAAATGGGTATAAGAAATTATTTTATCATTTCTTGACGTTGCAGTGAGAATGCACATATTATGCAAATGACAATTACAGGCAACCATTCTCAACTAGCTTGCTTCGCAAGGAATTTAGTAAGGCAAATTATTGAGAGGCACTTATCAGCTCAGGACAAATCCAAAAGGTGATCGCCCTTTGAATGGAGAAACACCCCTTAGACTTACCCAGAGATATTTCTTACTGCCCATACCACCTACTCCAAAAAATCAAAAACCTCGAAGATATTGCCATGTGTGTGATAATTCGAAACTGAAGCCAAAACGGAGGAAGGACACACAATTCATGTGTAGGGAATGTGACGTCCCTCTTTACGTCCATCCTTGTATGGTTGATTGAATACCACACCCTTCGTCAATTTTAGAGTAAGTTTATCAAATAAAATTTGATTTTTAGTAATTATAATGTTTCGTAACATTATAAACAACCATTTTATAAGTACTCTTAATGTATGTTCATTTTAAAAATAAATAATTTTTTATTGTTTTTGTTTTATTGTGTTTTATTGCTTTATTACCTAAATAAACTAGTACCTAAAAAGTAAAGTTTATTTTTACAAAATATGGTAACTTTCACTCTTCAAAACATAAAAAATTAAAAGATTCAAATAAAATACTTTATTTATTTATTCAAGGCTTAAATACACACATATGTTTAAAAACCTATTTTTCCTTAATAATGAAAAATCTGGGGGTGTACAGCTGATAAAAAACTCAGCTATTAAAGGGTTAAACAATTTTGTAATTTGGGGGAGATTAAAAAAGCATCATATGCCCTACACGTTGTTGTATTTTTCATTGTATTAAAATAAAAACAAACATATAAAACTAATACTTTACAATCAAATTTGCGAATTTGTAGTAAAATTTTTAACTTTTAATGAATGTTGATCAAGGTCAGTCCTGAAAGGCACCTGTTTTTAAAATTCGGAATAATCGGGGTAAATAGTTTTTTAATGGTTATTGTATCAAGAAAGCCCATCTTTGGCATCTTTGGGGTGCTGTATTTACAATTCTAAAGTTAATTTTAATGAAAGAAATACTTGGAAGGTGTCTAATAGCTGGTGTAAAGACATCACAATGGAAAAAAATTGTTAATCAGACAGCCTTAATAAACTGCCAAATGAATTAAAAACAAAAGTACACCTATTACTAATTTTGTGAAATTTAAAAAAACATAACGGATATTTTATCTGTAAAAGCTTCTAGAGTTTTACTAAACGTTATTACAACATTAAGTTTTTTGACACAGCTGAGTTATTAGGAACATAAACTTGTACATAAGTAACGCCAAAATATCACTCTAATATTATTAGGTTTAGTTTATAACTATGTCGTTAATCTGTATTTATGTACAATATGTAGAATAAAGAGCATTTAGATTTGATTAGAGCAGCTATTTTTATGTGTGCTTTAGTGCATTATTAAATAACAAATGAACATCATCAATTGGCATTTCTTATGCTTTTAATAATATTGCAATAGGTTCAATTCTCTTGGCTCGTAAGGAGATGAAATACAAACTAGAAAATAAAATTTACTATTTGTTTACTGTAGAAATAAGTCCAATGTCAAACCATGCATTCTCAATGTAGAGCCAAAGGCTTAATTAACTACTTAAATAAATATAATTAATGTAGTCAAGCAATCTTTTATATGAGTTAAAAAAAAAAAACATAAGGCGTGCCATTATTAAATGGGCATGATTGTATGAAAAAGATTACATATTATTGTTCAGTACCTTTAAGTAGACAGTCTGTGCCATTTTGTACCAGGTCTGCCAAACTGTCAGACAGTTTGAGTCATGGAAGGTACTACTTCTGTCTCCAAGAGAGCCTTCAGTGTTCTACCCAACCTCTCCAATCTACAAAATAATAACATTACCATCGAGACTAACTGTTTGAGGTCATTAGAGATTGATAATCTGATACTGATACTAATATTAGCAGCTTTTCTTACAGTTATTCATTAACACCATAGTAATTTTGAGCAACTTCAGGCAGCAGTCCAGGTTACGAGGGTACGTCTTGTTAAGAAATATTTACAACACCTTATAACTTTGAAATCATTTCTGAAAACTAGTTACAGTAAGACCTTGATAATTCGGCATGCTGGGTATTTTGGTCACGCTGGATTACCGGAATCTGCTGTATTATTAAGGATATCACGGTTAAATTTGGGGAAATAATGACAATGTTGACTGTAATAGCATTGATTTTTATAAACAAATAGATTTCCCCATCCAATGTTAAATTTTGAAGTCTCAAAATATCAGCTATTTTTGTGGTCCATTGTGGAGCGCTAGTGTAGTCCCATGTAAATGTAATGCAGTTTAAACCAGCTGTGGTTGCAGGCCTCACTAACTAACAAAATTACTGCCACAAATATTCCTATTAGATGGTTTATCTATTGTAGGTTTATATAATCAATGGTAATAGTGAATATATGATTTATTAAAACTATAACCTAAATGTTAAGTATTCAAACTTATAAAACACTAATAGAATTATATAAAATAATACAGTAAGTGAAAATAAAAATCAATAAGGTTTAAATTTAAATGCGTATCCAGTACACAAAATAACCCTGCAATACGTCGGTTGACATCAATATCTCTAGGCCTAGTATGAAAGCTGAATGAAGTGGTGGGACTGGAACAAGAAGGACCAGGATCGTCCAATCATGAAGTTGAAGGCATCTTGCTCTTCATTCTTATAAGCATTGTAGAAATTTCAATCTACTTTTTGGAATTGGCCCTCTTTTAACAAAAGTTATTTTTTGTAATGTGCAGATTCATAACCTATGAATCATCGTAAAATCGCTTAGATGGCTTCTTTTATATCCTGGCTTTATTGTACATTTACATCATAAATAGATCCTCTGTGTCAAATTTCAGCGTCATAGACTCTATCGTCAATCTAAATAAAGTGATCAGACAGTGAAGAAGTAAGTCTTAAAGGCAGGTTGTAACACTTTGCTATGCCTTATCAGCAGGCAATGGCTGTATCTAAATGAGTTTTTAAATGTTGTGATTCAAATCACTTTGTTCTCAGAATCAGAATATGTATTGTCCTTAAACACTGTACAGTGCAAAAAACATAGTCAATTAAATAAACAATACATAAGCTTATAGAAATTAATAAATAGGAGTAATAATATATCACAGCCTCACTTGGGCTAAATATTCTTCAAACTCCTCAATAGAATAATAATAGGCTTTACTTTTCAACAATTTTTCTAAATTCATCTTAAACTTTTTAAAAGGCATATTCCTGTAAAACATAGGCAGTGCATTGAAAAGTCTAATGCATACATGAATAAAGCTACTTTTTGTCAATTTGATTTTTGTTTCTAGTGTCATAACTATGTACATCCGATCTGAAAATCAATTCATTAAAATTATTTTTGACGTACAATAAAACATAAATTATAAAAATACAAGGCAATGTTAAAATACCTAGGATAATAAAGTAATGTTTACAGGAATCCTCATTGCTAATTTATACAATGGATCTCAATCAGAAAGTATAATTAACTGGAATACATAGGTTGCGAAAGCAGCCACTAACATGCATCCTGTTTCTTCTAAAGCAAACTCTACCTAACTCTTAAGACCTAACTGCATAGCCACATCCCATAAAATTATAAAACTCAGGTGAGTGGAGAGGTAGAATGATGAACCGACTTGTCACTTGTCAAGAGTTGATGAACTAAATGAAGACAAACTTTTTGAATGCTGTGTAGCTAAGTATAGAATAAATAATTTTTGCTTTTTGGTTGTTGGAATGTATAGAAAGCCTCAATTGCAAAACTCAGAATTCTTAAAACGATTTGATAAACTAATGGAGATTTTGGTTTCTCTAAAGGAACAATATAAAATTATAATTCCAGGTGATTTCAATTTTGATGTTTTAACTTTTACAAATGATATTTTAGTGTTTAAAATTATACTGCAATGCTTAGTAGACTTTCCAACTAGGGTCACTTTGACAACATCAACAGCGATTGATAACATTATAACTAATATAGATAAATCAAAATTTGAAGTTACTGGTTTAGTCACAGCATTATCTGACCATGATGGTCAGATTGCAGAATTGAATTTGCCAACTAAGAGGGAGAATAAAACAAACTATCAGTTTGTAGAATGTAGGGATTTTTCTGTACAAAATATGAATACTTTTCGTAATTTACTGTCTAGGGAGAATTGGTTGCCTATATTTTTTGCAAATGTGGAGGATAAATTTAAGACATTTGACAACATTTTTTTATATAATTTTAATTTAGTTTTTAATGTGAAAAAGGTAAAAATGAATGCAAGCAAAAATGGAGGTAACTGGATTAATAATGACCTAATATTGGAAGAAAAAGAAATTTCTGATTTGACAAAACATGCTAAACATACTGGGAATGCTGAGTTATTAAACTACTGTAAGTCAAAGAATAATGACTACAAAAAAAGATTGGTGGAAGCAAAAAAAAAACTTTTATAATGAACAAATTAGAAATTCTGATAATATTTGTAAAAAAACTTGGGAAATTATAAACAAAGAAACGGGCAAAAATGGAACAAATTTGCACTATTCAACTCATCCCCTTAAAGTTAATAATAATGTAATTTCTGATCCTCCGAAAATTAGCAATGCATTCAACAATTATTTTATAGGGGTAATTGAAGAACTGGTTCATATAGCACCTGAGATTAACAAATTATTACAAAAACTGCAGAATAATACTCGTCTGAACCCAATATCGAATCCATTTAGGTGTCAACCAGTGACAGAACATGAAATCGAAAAAATAATTTCATCTTTGAAAAATAAGCTTTCTAGTGGTCATGATAATATTCCTCTTAAACTAATTAAATATGTTGCAAAACCTTTATTAAAACCATTAGTACACTTAATTAATAGCTCAATCATAACTGGGATTTTTCTTGAAAATCTAAAATTCTCTAAAGTAGTTCCTATTTTTAAAAAGGGAGAAAAATCAGAACTGGGTAGTTATCGTCCTGTATCCTTACTCCCTTCTATATCTAAAATATATGAGAGGGTAATGTACAAGAGATTGGTTAAACATTTGCAAAACAACAATTTATTTGACACAGAACAACACGGGTTTCGTAAAGGTAGATCAGTAATGACGGCTTTGATTGAGTTCTCAGAAAGTATTATTGATTCATTGGATAGAGGCGAGAAAGTTGCTGGAATTTACATGGATTTGACAAAAGCTTTCGATAGCATATCACATGAAATACTCTTAATGAAACTAAAAATGTTAGGAGTATCACAGCTCGGTTTAAATTGGTTCAGATCATATCTTACGGACAGAACTCCGTAAGTTGAAATTAAATCCATAGAGGGCGATAAAGTAATGATATATAAATCAGAGGTTTTAAAAATAAAACACGGTGTCCCACAAGGCTCAATCCTTGGACCTCTATTATTTATATGTTATATCCAAGGAATGCCAATAACGTTAAAAAAATTAAATGGTACCAAAAGCCAGTTAGTATTGTATGCTGATGACTCCAACTTAATTACATCAGCCAAAAACTATAGAGACTTGGAGGTAGCATGTAAAAAACAAATTGAAAGCATTCAAACCTATTTTCATGAAAATACTTTGTTTTTAAATCTTAGCAAAACTAAATATATGACTTTCTCCACAAGGCAAAATAATGAAAATTCTACTTTTTCTATTTCTAAAGAAATCGAACAAATTAACTGCACAAGGTTTTTAGGGTTATCAATTAACAGCAATCTTAGTTGGGACAGCCATATACAATGTATAACAAAAAAAATTTCTTCAGGGTTATATATTTTAAAAAGAATGTCCTTGTTCTGTGAACTAGATACATTAAAATCGATTTATTTCGCTCACATCCATTCACATATATCATACGGTCTTGCAGTTTATGGGGGGACTTCAAAGAGAAACCTTGACCACATTTTAATTCTTCAAAAAAAGGCAATTAGAATAATGTTGAAATTAGAATATGATACTTCAGTAAAGAATTGTTTTTCGCGTTTGGATATCCTAACCGTATGTGACCAGTACATACTTGACTGCATAGTTAGAGTAAACGATCAATTACAAAATTTTATTTTAAGGAGTAACATTCATTCTTATAACACTCGGAACCGGAACCAATTTGACACCTCCTAACATAATCTTAGTTTCTATACAAAAAAAGCATCTCATATGGGAGTTAAATTTTTTAATCACTTACCAATTACTGTAAAAAATCAGATAAATAGCACTTCTTTAAAAAAAAAACACTTAAAGAATTTCTTCTGAAGAAGAGTTGTTACTCATTAGCTGAGTTTTGGAAAAACGATTAAAGACAGTTTTTGATTGAATGGTCAATTTTTATTTTTTGAATAGGCTACTATAAATTCATGCAAGTTTGGTAATATCTATTCAATGTTAATGGAAACGAGTATTTTATACTTGAGTATGGTTAATATTTAAATATAAATTAACATAGAATAATGTAACATACTAGTTTAATAATGCTAAATTAGTATTTTAGCTATCAATTGATTAAATGATGTATGATAATATGTAACAGTGAAGTGGAAATGAATATAATGTGTGTATGTATGTGTTTATGTGTGTGTGTATGTATATATGTATATTTATGTATGTATATGTGTATATATATATATATATATATATATATATATATATGTATTAATCTTAGCGAAATTAGATATGACACTATTTCTGTATGTATAGTACAACACAAATAAAGAATTTTTGATTTGATTTGATTTGATTTGATTTGACTGGCCACCATCTCTATGATCTCCTCAAGAAACCTAACAATATAGAAATCTACAAAAAGTTACCCAGATCCATGTCACCATTCACATCAAGAGCCAGAACAGGACACATAGTTACCCAGTCCTACCTCTTTCATTTTCAACTCACCGAGTTGCCCCTGTGTCTTGCATGTCAAGCAGAGGAAGAAACCCAGCAAAACATCCTTTTACACTGTACCAAATATTTGGATGTTAGAGATAAACTGAAGGAGAGACTCCAACCCGATTGTACAATTAGAAGAGTTCTCACTGATCCAACCTGTTGGAGACTGGCTAGACTTGTGTATGAGAGACACCGTGCGGTCGGCATCACCTGAAGCTGGATGCACGTACCAAGAAGTAAAGAAACTGGAATACAGCAATAAACTGGTCATAGGATATGGTCAAATAAGCTTCTTTAGGACTTATTTCCAAGTTTGTCACTATATATGTTGGATAGTACGATAGCCAAGGTTCAAAGGTTGTATGGAAGAGAACTGAGTGTTAGGCTTGTCAGTTAGCTGAAAATCAGACCAACACTACCTAGTTCAGATTCCACGTAAAGCTGTAGAGGTCCCTTAGTTGCCCTTGCTATTGAGCTTTTAATTAATAGCTCTTTCTGAAAAACAGTCAACCTGAGTTAGTAACAATAATTACACTTTGAGGCCCATCTCCCAACAAACTGGAAGTTTAGAAATTTGAACAAAACCAATCAACCGGCAATTTAGCCCACATCACATGATTCCACCGAGGCCAGGGAGTCAGCCAGAATCCCTGGACAGCTCCGAATTGAAGAAAAGTAAAAACGCTATTCAATAATCCCATTTTGGTGAAATGTTTGAAATTTAAACAATTAAAAAGAAATTATAGCTCGGTACCGTTTTATCGGACATTCACTACAAAATACTACAACTAGGCCTAAGCATACAAAAATAACAAATAGATAAATATTCTTAAAAATAATAACAACAATAGAAAACTCTAAAAAAACGTAACAACAATAAGATCTAAAATAAATATAATATGTAAACAAATATGGCTGTGGTATAGAAAAGGTTTAAGTTCATAGGCAGTTCGTGGGCCTAGGCCTATTATGAAACTGTTCAGCAAGACAAATATTCCGCACAAAAGGGTAGAAAGTCCACCCCCAGCTCAGCCGCCGGGGACAAGATGGAAAACACTGACCTGAGAACAGAAGAGAGGCTCCCTAAGTTGTAAGGAGGGCAGCAGAGGTGCAACTTAGCTCAATTACATGGTCCCCAGCACAGTCGAGGTGACAGAAGAACGGCTAGGCGGCAGGCTGAGGGAACAAGTCCCTGGACTAAACAGTCCAAACACAGCACATTAGTTCAGAGCACAGCCAAACACCACATAAAAACAACAACATAATAAATAATATAGAAAATAAATAATCTAACAAATAAATCTTATCAAATTTTAAATAAAATTTAATCAACAAACTATAACACATGAAATAAATATACCTGTTCCTATCTTTTACGAATAATTCTACATACAATAAATAGGTTTAACAAACTTTTTTTAAAAGGAAATACTTTACAGGAAACAACAAAGTTGAACAGGTTGAATAGGTTATAACAATACACTGGCACTGAAATTTAAAAATATATATAGCAAAATTGATCCATGAATACTTTGACAAACTTTTTTAACAATTTAGGCTATAAGGGAACAGAATAAATAATTTTAATTGATGAAAAGAAAGAAAATATCTGAAAGCGGGCACTTGGCCTTGCAACAGAACCAACCTAAAAGAATGAAAATCAAGTAACAAAAACTCAAAATAACAAGATAAACATGATTATTATTTAAACAAAAATATTTTCGCCAAAAGGGTGATTAGGTTTTCAAGAATAGAAAAAAACCGGTAATTATGCACTTTCTTGCCACCTCTGAAAATACGATTTCATGTTAATAAAGTGGTCAAAAATGAGTTTATATCTCTTGAGTAGTTTGATTTCATCCGCGGAAAACTCGTTTTTTACCGAAAAATCGAAAAACTAGATTTTTATCTAATAATGAAAAACCAACTTTTTTAAAAATCGATATTTTTCGACACATTTTTTTTTTTTCATTTCTCGTGTTTTTTTATGCTGAACACAAATATATAACTGGTTTTATAGTAAAATTATTTTTTCAGCTCGAAAAATGCATTTTTGTTGACATAACCTAACTTATCCTAATTGTCTATTTTCTCAACAAAAATTCGTAATTTGCGTTAAATTCGGGCGTTTGGCCTCCGTGACGGCCTGCCGGCCGTCACTCCGGCGGGAATATAGGTGGATTCGGTTTTTGTGATTAAGAGGGCTCTAAACCCCCGCGCTGAGAAGCGTAAAAACTGCTTTGCGCGGTCCAAGATACTGCCCTTATTTACTGTCGTAAAATTATAAATGAAACATCTATTTAAAGATAAAGACATTTTTGACTCAAATCGCTTTTTAGAATTTTCGAATTCTCCTTCATTTCGATTTTATAGGTTATTGAAGTTACCCAATATTCAAACTAGTGCCAAAATAAAACTAGAGCTGTTATCGAAATTTTAAAAAGCGATTTTAGTCAGAAATGTATCTGGTTTCAATTTAGTTTTGGTTTCAGATCGATATCTTTAAATCTGTAGCCGCAATGTTGGACCGCGCAAATTGCCTGCATGTTAATTTATTGCCAAAATATGCGGTGATTCGTGAGATCCAAGTGGCGAAACCTCGAACTTCTTAGTCGCGGATGGATTGTACTACTTCATTCATAAAAACCTTCCTTCATTTAATTTAACATCGATGGATGCAATGTAGGCCTACGACGACTGATATCAGTATTATTTTACAGACTGATTTACTCACTTAGAGTTAGTCTAATTACTTTTGAATGGCTTATTTCGTTTAAATTAAAATGTGCGTTCCCATGTGGTTCCTGATATAATCTAACTAACAAAGTAAAGCATAACATTTTTATTCGTAATGACAGTGCACAATATTTATTATGTCATGAAAAATACTGTAATAATCTCTATATACAACATTTTTATGAAATAAATTATTTAAACTACATTAACGAATGCGTACAATTAATTAAAATATTAATTCAATAATTCCGGCTTGACCAAAGCAATAAGTAATTCTATAATAAGTCACTGTCACTATTGGCCTTTGTTTTATTTTAAAAATATAAATACAGTAATGTTAAGTCGTAACTATTAATTTATTATAGTTCATTAATGTTGTGGTAGAACAAATGCTAGGTCATTTAGGCCGGACGCACACTGATCCAGCAAAACGGTGGAAGCAAAACGTTGTGCATCATTTTGTCGGAAGCATTTTGACGCTGTGTTGAGTCAGTGTGCGGTGGCTTCCGTCATGGCGCATTTTGACGTAGTTGGCGGCAGCTTGGACCCATGACAAAATTATAGTTTAGTTCGTCAGTGGACCTGCTTCAGTATGGAGGAAGTTAACGTGGCAATTTGTTTGTGGGAGTTCGTGAAATTGTTGGACTTAGTTCCGGAACGAAAACATTGGGTCCACCCTATCAACACAAAGAGAGATGTGTGCTCGTTCATTTTGGAACTGAAAAGTGATCCTAAGAAATTTTATAATTATTGTCGAATGAGCGTTAAAAGTTTTGAAGTTTTGTTAGGTCTTGTGAGCGGGAGGATTACTAAGAAAGATACCAACTGTAGAAATAGCACATCTGCAGAGGAAAGGCTTTTTATTACTCTAAGGTAAGGCAGATGTAAAAATATATACATATGCAGGGTGGTTTAAGTTTCCTTTTTTACTTGAATGAAGAAAGGATAATCTCCTTATTTTCTAATATAATAATTTGACTACGAAATTTCTCATAACAATTTAAAAATAAACTTTGACATTGCTAAAGTGTTTGTGTTATGACAATTATTTAACGAAACTGTCTTGACAGCTATATAGTCCAGTCAATAAAGGTTTTTTGTCGCAACAAATTAGGGGAAAGCTGGATTTTTTATATGTGATAGAACCTTATAAGGGGTGTATTTCCCCAAAAGTCCCCGATTCTCCCCCTTGAGCTTTCCCCCTACCCCCCTTTAAAGGTGGAAATTGCAGTGGTTCATTAAATTGGCTATAACTCAAATACCACTTGGATTATTGAGATATTTTTTCCGTCAAATTGATTAAAATTAAATTATCTACAACTTTTATTTCAACTTTATTATTCCAAAACCATATGTCCTTCATTGACTGGACTAATAGTAAAAATTGGAATGTCCTAAATTTCCCTGCATATGAATAACAGTTATTAAATTTTGCACAATATTTTATTTAGAAAATAAGCAAAGACAAAAAAGATAGAAAGTAGATTAATGGTAATTGTATGAGTTGCTTTCAATGTCAAGAACTGTTTGAACTTGTTGAAGAGCTATTGGTGATTGAATGGAGCTGCTGGTTGATGGCGGTCGTGAGTTGTACATGGGTCTGTTTCAGAAGAGGACCCCCACGCTTGAAAAATTTACTATAACCTAACCTAACCTAACCTAACCTAACCTAACCTAACCTAACCTAACCTAACCTAACCTAACCTAACCTAACCTAACCAAGCGTGGGGGTCCTCTTCTGAAACAGACCCCAAAGATTGAGTGTTGGATATGGAGCTGCTGGTTGATGGCGGTCGTGAGTTGTATATTGAAGATGTGTCGTCTCTTGCATTTTGTTGTCCGTGTAGACAAAAATCTGTTTGGCCTATTGAGTGACTGGCTGTAACGCTGTTGTTTTGTGGTGGTCCAAAATAGTTATAGAGAGGTGTTTCGCCTCTTTCTTCCAAATCAGTATAGTAATTTACCAATTAACAATATCGCTTTTTAATATCCTTTGTGAGGCCTGCGATAGTTTTTCAACATCAGGCATCAGACCTTTAAAAACCAGCAACAATGGGTGATCATCGGTTTGTTTCTTATTTGTAATTGATTTGAAGTAGGCTGCCATAGGTTCAGCTACTACTTCTGCTGCTGTCTTAGCTTTCTTCTTCTTCGGATTGATCTCTTCAATGTCCCCTACAGAATTGGTAGCTGAAGAAGTTATCCCAAGGTCAACAACAATGCCATCGCCTTCGTCAGCTTCAGGTGTTATGTTTTCGTTATCTGCTGCATTAATGACAATTTCGTCTTCATCCTTTTCTTTAGGCTTTTCTGTAGACTTTAGCTTCATATTACTGCTAGTTTTATTTTGTGGACCCATGTACGGAAGTAGAAAATTCATAGCGTCCGCCAAATACCATTTCTTTTTTTTCGCTGCAGACCCACTTGGCATTTTTTTAATTCACGTAAATATCTTCCATAGGAAGACCTTAAAGTATGCCATTTGCTTTTGCACACTGAACCTAAAAAAAAAAACTATAGTGAACCAATAGTATTAAATTTAAATGAACATTTGCTAATAGAATAATTACCAATTAACACTATTAGCATACAGATTTTTCTTTACGCTTTTCATCATAGCGTATATGCTGTGAACTCAATTGTATTTACTGTATTTTACTGTATTAACATTAAAGAAATACTTATTTCCAGGTTTCTCGCAACTGGGGACAGATTCCAATATTTGCACTATAATTTCCGTATTGGTGCAACTACGGCCGGTAAAATAGTAGCAGAGACATGTGCAGCTATTTGGGAAGAAGTTTCGCCATTATATATGATGGGTGAACCTACCCCTGAAAAATGGATAGCTGTAGCAGACCGCTTCGAGGAATTGTGGAACTACCCCAACTGTTGTGGGTCTATTGATGGGAAACATGTGCGTATAGAAGGACCTTGGAACTGTGGTTCAACGTATTACAACTATAAGAACTTCCATTCTATTGTGTTGCAAGCAGTAGCCGATGCTGAAGGCAACTTTTTGATTGTTGATGTTGGAGCACCAGGGAGGAATAATGATGCAGGGGTGTTTATGGCCTCAAGTTTTGGTCGCAGATTCATTGATAAAGACTTAAACCTTCCTAAGCCTCGCAGGCTTTATCCAAACAAAACTGATTTGTTTCCGTACGTATTTGTCGCTGATGACACCTATGCCTTGGCTATTAACATGATGAAACCGTTTACGAGATCTGGATTACTTACAAATGAACGAAAGATTTACAACTACAGGCACTCAAGAGCTCGCAGGATAGTCAAATGAGCGTTTGGTATGATGACAAAAAAATTTAGGGTATTTGAGCAAGTAATGCTTGTACATCCAGAGGTCACAAAAAAAATTGTCCTGGCTTGTTGTGTATTGCACAATTTTGTTAGAAAGAGAGAAGGAAAATTGTCAGATGTATATGAGGAACTGTTACATTTAGAATCCGATGAAGAACCACAACTTACTCAAAGAAGAGCCTCAAAAGCAGCTTTGAAAGTAAGAGACAGATTTGTAGAGTTTTTTAACCACCCTGTAGGAGCAGTCTCTTGGCAAGAGAAAATGGCGTTTTGTAATTGAAGTATTGTACTTTTGTTAGAAACAGTGATTCTCAGGTAGTCCACAATAACACCATTTTCGTATCATGTCTGTACGTCATTAATGATATGCAGTAATTTTATTCCTGATTATAGCAAATAAAAAACGTAATTGTAACTAGTGTACAGTACTTCAAATTTTAAGGATTCAACATTGTAACATATTTTCAATTTGTTCCCTACATATTTTCAAATAAATAGTCAACTCATGCGTTCGTTCATCTATCCATTACCGGTACATAAACAATCCCATATAGAAAGATTTTCTGGCCCAGTACTGGAATATTACTGGGCCAGTACCTGGCAGCACTGGGTCAGTATCGGGCAGCACTGGGCCAGTACAGACCAGAAAAAGAAGCAAATATTTATCATTTTATAGTGTGTAGCCTACTCAAATATACTCACATAAGATATAATAATTAAAAATATTTATTTATAATCATAACAAAATAATTAAAAGTTTCCAAAATAATGTATGTAATAACGTAGAGTCTTATAGTTATTGTATATTTTGATCTCAATAAGTTACAGGATAATATTGTTGTGAAATATAATTGGCCCTTATATGTTTGTATAATAGATACATTATCTAAATATTTGGAATTGTGTTCAAAATATATTTCGATATGTATTCTATCTGCATTTAAAAACGTATTTTGAATACCATTATTCGACTATTTCAGATCCAAGGGCCAGTAGCAAGCCAGTACTGTGCTAGTATTAGGCCAGTACTAGGCCATTACTGGGCCAGTATTGGGAAATAGTTATAATTGGTGGTGGCCCATTTCATTTGTGGGTGAATCACCTTTTGTACTTACCAGCAATGTTCAATTCCTTTCCGATAGATTGCCAGCATTTAGCTATCACATCTTGATTGTGGTGATCTTTCCTCTTATAATCATACAGCTCCGGACACGCCTCCACTAACACTAACAATCTATCAATGTCTATTACTTCTGTCGCTTCAGTGGCGAGATCATCCCCATCGCCTTGACTGGCCATTGCACTAGCACAAGAACACAACCACAACTACACAGGTTGTGACAGTCACTGGTTTGATGACAGTCGCAGAACACGAATATGCGCATGCGCGGACCTGTTTGCTTCCAGCAATTTGACGCACAACGAAAAACAGAGGGTAGGGATCCGACACTGCTCCCTTGCCGCGCGGCGTTGCGAGGCGCGTATACGCACGCGCTCGGTCAGTGTACGGTGGGGCATTTAAATACAAGCACGACGCGGTGTCCGACAAAATGCGTGGAGCAAAACTGACGCGCAACACTTGCTTCCACCGTTTTGCTCGATCAGTGTGCGGCCAGCCTTATTTGTAATTTTATAAGAAAGTAACTTTGAAGCAAATATTTTACCTAAACGGTAATAAGGACAGAAAAATATGACAGCCGGGGGACAGGGCGGGGCGGAGCGGCAATCCTTTTGTGACTTGAAGTCATGGGGCGAGTTAGTGTTTGGGAACCTCGTACCACTCCCGATGTATTCCGTTGAACAACCAATGAGAAGACTTAGGACGGTAAAACTTGACATAAGTGATATTTAAACATTGTGCAATGCGAAGAGAATTAATAAAATACTAATTTAAAAAAGTTTTCTTAATTAGCATAGTATGTGTTGGTAGATGAATTTAATACAATATTATTATAAACTGAACAAATATAACGGTGATCGATTAAAGTAAGCTTAAGTTTACCAAAATCGATCACCTTAACATTCGTAGCCTACATATTGCACTTATTTTTTATCAATTCAGTATAAGTAGACCCTATTATACTGCATGAAATTTGCATTTTTTTACGTTACTTGTGTATTGAAGTAAAATTGTTCAACTATTATTATATTGCTGAAATAAGATGTTCTGATCGGTTTGGTTTTGTATTAATTTAATGCATGTTCAATTACTTGAGTATCCACTGACCTAATTTGGGAGCTCGTGATCAACTTGTGGCAGTTACACTGATCAACTTGGGTAGTCATCGTAATGGACTTGGCTATAAAAATGTCAAAGTAATAAAATGTTTTTATTGGTAATTTGTGAACATTTATAAAAAAAGTTTTTAATATGTTTGCCACATTTTTACAAGATGTACTACGTTCATGTAGCATACTATCTATTCAATTAATTACATGTTTTCAACCAGCTCGTCTAGTTTTAGTAAATTAGTTGGCTTGTAAAATTGTTGTACACAGTTGTTATTTATTTTTATTTGTTATGCATTTTTATATTATTTTTGTAATTAACTATTCCAATATTAGGAATTAATTAACTACTACAAAACTATAACAAACCTACACATAGGAACTAATTAGATGGCTGCTGAGTTACTATATCCCCTGTCACTGTTATTTATATGGTGTTTAAGAAAATATTTAGGGGTTACTTCATTTTCAATATGTTTGTTGCATTATTATAAGTTGTACTTCAGTTAACTATGTTCTAAGTTGTACTTCAGTAAACTATGTTCTGTGTAGTATTAAATATGCAATTATTTTTTTTAATTACTGTAGTTTTGAGGTAATTAGTTGCCTTAAGAATTTGTTGTTATATAGTTTTACTTCAATTGTCATGCTTTTTTACTTATATGTTGGAATTGTCTTAGTAAGAAAACTTATTATTGTATGTGCTACAGTACTTACACTACCTTTGTACAATACATAATATGTTAAATGATATGTTATTTAGTTAAAAATAATTGTAAAAACCGTATAATAAATATTAATCAAACTACAGTTTAATTGACAGTTGGATATATTATTCTACTTTAACATAAAAATATTTTTGTATGGTTCATTTAGCATTATTTTGTTTTATTCTTCAATTGACTGTACAAAATACATTGTTATTTTTAAATGTTTGGCATTTTATTGAATAATAGACCACGTAAAGCAAATTGTTAGGGTGCTAAACACTTGTTACAGCTATTTAGTAAAATACATTATTTATAGTTGTCCTCAGTTCTTTAAGCGTACCTAGCCCCACTTTTATATCAAACTCTTCAATCGTTGGGTATAATAAGTGTGGTATATAAATCAATTTTAAATTTCAAACGTTTTAGGAGTCAAATTTTGTCAAAACCCGTGATTTTACAGTAAGCTTTGATTAGAAGTTCAATAATTTAGTAGCCCTCCTTATTTTCAGTGGAGCGTAAAAACTGCTTTGCACGGTACTACAAACTACTTTACTCATATAAAAAACTGAGACCAAAGTACTGTGTGAATTGCTGAGGTCAAACTGGTAGACTAATTAAGTCTAAACTACCCCGAACATACATGTTTATGAGGCCAAACTACTGTCAGGCAGGTGAGCCCAATCTGCTTTGAACGTCTAAAGTTATATGTTCGAAATTGATATATGCTCACAGCAGTTTCTCTGTTTTAAATTGTTGGTTATTTTTAACAGTCGTGTTTAAAAAAATCGTCATATTTAGTAATTTGTGTATGCCTAATTGAATCATATTAAATTTATCACTTCTAAAATATTGTGAAATATTTATCAGTAAAACTAAAATCTTTGAAAAGTAATTGTGTAAGAACTGTTGTCGAAGTAAAATAATTGCTTTTCTCATGGCAATGGGAAAATTGAGCAAGATTATAATATATTATTTTAATTATAATTGATATCATTCATACGGTTCGCTTCGGTTTTCGTCTCTGTCCGCGAAAATCTTTGTTGTAACAAAATGTTCGCTTTTTGAAACCAAATTGTCCCCGTAGTGTCATTTTCCGTATTGTAGTAATTCATTCAGCATACTTCAGAAGCAAATAAAAAAGTGGCCACATTTCAATTATTTTTTAATGTTTGGAAAATAGTGTGTTATGTTGTAACTGCCATAAAACTATGATAGTTTATGTGAAATCATTTTTTATTTTATTAAAAATAATTAATAAACCGTACAAAACTATAAAACGTAAAATAAATAGACAGTTGGTATTTTTTACCATTACTTTTTAACGTGATTTATTAGTTTTCAGTAAAGCGTATCCTTTGATGCTTTAAGCGTATGTTGTTTTAATCTTTAACTGAACATAACAAGATACGAAATAGAAATTTATTTGCCAATTAATGCCTTTTATTAAATATTTAACCACATAAAAACCAATATTTAGATCACAATCCAAGAGCTTTAAGAAATATTTAAAAAAAAACATTCTTTGTAACGTAATTTACTTAGTTTTTAGTAAAGTGTATCTTTATGTTTATAAATCAAACTCTTCAATTGTAGAATATAAGTATGGTAAGCCTATGCCTAACTATGTTAAATTTTAACCGTTTTGAGAATAACAAGATTTGAACAAGAATTATGATTTTGGAAAACGTTTCAAGTAGAAATTCAATATTTTAGTAGACCCCCCTATTTGATCAGTGAATAAATTGATTTCGCTGTAAAAAGTCTACTTTTCTAAACAAATATTACTTTGTTTTTTTTTTTTTTTTTGTAAATAAAAATTAATAAAAACTATAGTAAAATATTACTATTTTTTATAAAAACAAAATGACATAAAAAAATTTTAAGAAATAAAATACAGCAGCAAAACCGGTACTGTGACTGGAAAATTGACAATTGTTGAAAAGAATTGGCCTTTCGGCTCAACATACATTCAGACAGAGAAGGTCAGGCGTGTAGCCACCTGAGGAGACGGCAGACGGGAGGAAGGATTGGGGTTTCCGGTTGAAAATACTACGAAAACCTACTATACAGGAAATGATTCAAGAATAGTCCCAAGGGACTATACTGCACTTCGTCCGGCGGATTAAACTGGACGTAGTTCCAACTTCTATCGCCAGTGTCGCATGACTTCTATATTTTCTTTCCCTTTAGAGCCCTCTTAATAGTTGAAGTTGTTGTATATAATAATCGCGTAATGGCCGCTAATCGCGATCCGCCGCGACAGTAGTTTTTCCGTTATTTCTCGAGAAATATTTGTAATAGACCAAAATAGTTTTCAAATTTGTATTCAGCGCAAAAAAACACATCAAAATAAAAAAAAGATGATTAAAATACCATTTAAATTAACGGAAATATGACAAAAATACTAAAAGTTGTGACATTGCTTTTTCGAATTTTTCGGTAAAATACGTTATTTCCGCGGAATAAAAATCATATCTCGTGAAAATACAGCCAATTCTAGACCCATTTCAAGCAAAATGTTCCAAATTTGTTTGGTGGCAAGAAAGTGCATAATTACCAAAAAACCAACTTACGTTAAGTTTGTTTTTCTAGCCTCTCATGACGACGTTAAACAGGTACACAGAAACTAACCACAACACCCAGGCGAATCGGTGAACAAAAAGCTGGAACCACGGAACAGACCAAGGCTTGAGCCAACGGCCACGAAGGTAACAAGTCGACAGCGCAAGAACGAACTCAGGCAGCCTGGCAAACCAAAGTAGAGAAACAAAAAATTTACCGGTCAAAAGACCCAGTACAACTTGTTCATTTACACTCATCACACTCATTGGCCCCTCATCTGACGATTATTACTATTTTGAGATTATTTGAAATCTGAAACTAAACATAATGCACAGGCACTGAGCAAAACTGTTTTGTGATGATGTTGCAGGTTGAGCTTTTATATCAAGGTAACAGGTTAGGAAAATCATGGGAGGAAGGATAATCAAGTGTAGAAATGACACTGTAGCGAAACTACAGTCGGCTAGTTTACAATATGTGAGAAAATATTTTATGAAGGCTCTTAGTAGGAAAACAAAGGGTGCTAGAAGTGGAAGAGTGTAAAACAAAAGATGAAACTTATAAGATCAAACATCAGGTGTAAAAACAATGAAGAAGAAGTGATAAGTTTTGTTAAGAAGTTACGTGTTAAGAGTGTGTTACTCTGGATAGGCTAGGTATATTTTCTGTGGAGTCATTAAGGTTGATGGTTTTGTACATTAAGGTGTTATACATTATATAATCAACAAACAGTTACAAAGTGAAAGCCTGATACACAGTCTGTTATATGTGACTGTATATTATAAATCTAAATGTTTATTACTGTATAGTACACAGGAGTTGTGTTTTAAGTATCTTAATGAATATTGCTAGAAGCCTTGTAAACAAGAGCCATTTTTATAAACCAAAATATAGCTATCAGACTTGTCCAAAATTAAAAAATGTAATATTATATATTCACAGTTTGGGTAGTACAGTATAAGACATATCCGAAATTAATTTGAGTGTTATATATTCATAAACGATCATATAGGTAATAGCATAGACCTTCTATTATACCAGACAGTCCCATCCCAGCCAGAAAATTAAAGACAGTAAAAATCGGAGCGGAGGCAGAGCAACCTAGTAGGAACCACTACAAACAATTTTATACCCCCTGATTCATGCGACTCTACTGGCAATCTCGGAAATAAGACTTGTGACGTAATTTGATGATGTCATTCCCCCCCCCCTCATGTCTCAATGAGGCAATTACCTGCGTAGCGTGGGAACGGAAATAAACCGAGCGAAACCCAAACATTCAAACAGATTCTTCAACTGTGTCTCCATTTCAGTTAGCGTTGAAGGTTTTTATCTTGCAATATACACTGGGGCACTCAGTTCAGTACCTCAGAGAATTTTGACATCCTTTTTATATTTGTATGGATAACACTGACGACCACCATGTTTCATGACTTAATTATTAAATTATTTCACAAAATTAATTACTTTTTAAAAATACAAAACCAGCAATTAAACAAGAACTATAATATATATAGAAACCAACTTTAAATTTAAAAGTTGTAGAGAATTGTATGCTCTATAAAACTATTCTTTCAGAATACTATTTCGTCCAGCCTGATAATTAAAAATAAGTGTTTATTCTGGACACTGAAATGCTAAATTTTTACTTTTAAGCCCCATTGTAAAAAAACTATAATTCTTAAAACATTTCTGGTAGATTTATTAATTACTTTGATTATTTATAACACTTTTTTACGCTGGTCAAACTTACCTGACCAAGAAATAAAAAAAATTCCTCGCTTCTTGAAAATTTCATGTCGCAGGTTTTTAATGAATTAAAATGAGGTTTTCATTTTATTTATTTATTTATTACATGCTACATAACAGCTCATGTCAATTACAATGCAGCATTACAATATAAATCAAGTTACAGCATGCTACTCAATAAATCTTAACAATGAACAACAACAGCAGCGAAATATATATAAAGTTCATTTTCAATGAGATCATATTCCTATTTGGCTTATAGGCTATTTAAAAAGCAACAAACACATGCAAAAATAGTTAACATAAGGAACACATAATTTTTATATATCATCTAAATAAATTACTCAAACCATAATTGCTAAGCCAGGTTTGTAAATCATAATAAATTATTTTAAATATGCAGATGTGACATACATAGTTCATAAAGAAGGTAAGTTAGTCAACTGTCCACATCAACAAGCAGTAATTTTTTAAAGCTTTTCAATGTATTATGAAAAATATCTACGTTCGATGAATAAATATTGTACGTTCTTAACATGGTGTTAATCGGTGAGTAATACCCGAGGTTTGTGTTGGCAAAATGAGGGCTGAACAAGAGGCAGCTATGAGAGTTACGCCGAGGCACTGCAAAATTAATCTCTGATAACAGTTGTGGATTATCAATAACCCTGTTAACCAATTTATGCAGGTACAACAAGTTTTGTATTCTTCGCCTTTTAGTGAGACTTGGTAACTCAAAAAGGTTTAACAATTCTGAATAAGATATTACGTAATTGTAATTACCAAACTCTTTATAATATTGAAAACGTAAAAACTTCCCCTGTATACTTTCAATTGTATCTATAAGGTACACATAATGCGGAGACCATACTACTGCGCCATATTCAAGCTTGGATCTTACTAGTGAATAATAAAGCATTTGGAGCGATTTAGTGTTTCTTAAAAAATTACCCGACCTGCGTATGAGCCCCAGAAGCCCAAATGCTGATTTGCACACTGCTAATACATGCTCAGAAAAAGTCAATTTAGTATCAAATAAAATTCCAAGATCTTTAAAAACTGATGGCCTCTGTAACACTATACCATTCATCGTATAATCATATAAGATCGTGTTCTCCTCCGATTTGCGCGTATATGACATAACGGCACATTTATTTATATTGAATTTAAGATTAATTTCGCTCCACGCTACAAGTGCATCAAGGTCTTCTTGCAATCTCAAGCAATCTTCAATACAGGTAATGCATTTGAAAAGTTTTATGTCATCTGCATATAACAGTATATAACAATATTTTATACATTGTATAATTCTATTAATGAATAGTGTAAATAACAAGGGCCCCAGGTTTGAGCCTTGAGGGACGCCCGAATAAGCAAAATACTCGGTAGAGGAGAAACCCTCGTAGCTGACAAATTGTTTTCTTTGAAATAAATATGAACAAAACAACTTTACGTATTCATTCGACAATCCAAAATAATGTAATATTTTTAACAATTCTATAATTTTTGACTTGTCAAATGCCTTGGCAAAGTCCGTGTAAACAACGTCCACTTGTACATTGCTATCAAGAGCCGCAGAGCAATATTGCAAAAAATTTAATAAGTTTGAATTAATTGACCGACCAGGAAAAAACCCATGCTGTTGTGGACTGATATATGGTTTTACATGAGAAAACAATCTTTTATGTAAAATAGTTTCAAACACCTTCGCAGGTGGTGATAGAAGTGCAATAGGTCTATATTTTTTTTTTTTTATGTCGTTTATCACCTTTTTTCGGAATAGGAATAACTTTGGCAAGTTTCCATTGTTATGGAAAACAACAGCTTTTTATTGACATGTTAAATAAATAATGTAAAGGTGTAATAAATAACTCGGAGCATGCCTTAAATATATATGGTGGAATTCCGTCAGGACCCAGCGAACGTTTGGGTCGTAATTTTTGAAATGCATTTATTATTTCAGTTACGGTAATATCAGGCGAACTTAAAGTTGTAACATTGTCCATGACGGAAGACCGGACGGCCTCCTGGCACAGCTGGTCGTGTTTAAGATTGTTATCGCGATCGTAAACAGAACCAAAATACTCAGCCATAGCCTCTGCTATCTCGGCGCCCCCTTCCACTTCCTTATCATCAAGGTGCATTATTGCTGGTATCTTATCAGTACCTCTTAACTTTTCATCACAGCAGCAACATACTTAAATACAATACAATAAATGAGATATGTACTATAATTAATGGTATATAATGTAAAAAAATAACACTTTCATAAAAATATTACGGTAATAAGTACAAAAATATGCTAATTTCCCAAACCAATTGTTTAGACAAATGCAATATTTATAATATTATGAAAAACAAGTTAGGATAGCATTCAACACTGGCAAAAGCCCAAATAACATTCCTACTGATTGAAAAAAAAGAAAACACAACATATTAACTAATTATTCTAATTGAAACAATACTACCATTACCATTTAAACTGTTTTGTTTTGCCATAATTAAATAACCTTAAAAATAAAATTGTATTTATTTTATAGGCACCAATTAGAATTCAATAAGGAATCTAACTATATTTCATCGAGACAATAGTTATTTTTACCGAGAAAAATTATTAATACAATAGTATATAAAACATGTATATAGGATAACATACTCTAAAACTAATTGAAAGCCAAATTATGAACAACAACTATTTTACATATAACTTTTGTCATAAATTTCAATTAATGTTTACATTTACTCTGACACCTCAAGGGAAATGAAAACCTACGTAATAAATAACTTAATAGTAATCAATATTATATATGTAATATGAAAAAAAAACTATTACACACTCATTACTTTCGTAATAAACATAAATTAAGTTTTAATGATTATTCTCACAATCAAAGAAAAATAAAAACATACAAAATAATGAAGCTATGTGAAAGCAAATATCATAAACAACATAAACTTTTGATTTCCTGATACATATCAAAGAGTTTTAAATTTATTTTTATAATCAAATAGAAATAAAAACACACAAAATTAGTAAACAAATAGACGAATTGAAATAAATATTGTGAACAACATACGCTTTAAATTTCTTAGTAATTATCAACATGTTTAATTTTTTTTTCTTACAATCAAATACAAAAAAAGTATACAAAATAATGAAACTAGTTTAAAGAAATATCGTAAACAACATATTTAAATTTTCCTTTTAAAATATCAAAGCGTTTTAAATTCAATCAAGTATTTCATTCAAGCGTATATAAATATTCTGTAATTCATATGACAATACATTTAACCTAAATAGGCTACTGAAGCGTGACAATTCAACTAAAGTTATATCAAAATATTTATACCCGTAGTAGAGCACCGGTTTTATTGTGAAACATTTAACAAATGTTTTCAAAAGGAATAGGGTAACATATAAATACTGTAACTATAAATAAGCCTTGTTGCATAAAATATAAATATTATTTTATTTACTGTCTAGCTGAATACAAACAAACATATATATATATATATATATATATATATATATATATATATATATATATATATATATATATATATATATACATATATATATGTTTGTTATATGTGTATATATATATATATATGTGTATATATATATATATATATATACACACATACACACACATATAAGCACATACCCTTGCAGCAGTTGACGCATAGACACATAGGCCTGCGCAGGGATATGTGCTTCTGAATTATAAACTCGGCGATGTTTTACACGGATTGACTTATCCCTGCAGATAGACGCATAGACACTTACCCCTGCATTTCCACAGTGTTGCCAACATTGATTCTAATTCACGTTATATTTCAATTTTTACTCCTAATTTATATTTTAACGTTATTCTTATGTTCAAAATAACCTTATGAGACAAAAAATATGCAATAATTCTTTTAGACAATTTATTAGCCAATCGATTTATACTTAATATTCTCTAAATTATGAAAATTAATTTTAAAAAAATGAATTATTCGGCTTTTTTTACTTGATCATGCGTGTTGAATAATCTAGTATTACATTGTTAATATATTTGATCATATTTTTTTGAAATATATTTAATATTTTTTTGTTTGTTTTTTTTTTTACGTGTGTTTGAGTTTTTTTCACTATCAGTGTTTTTCCATATACTTCTCATCAACTATTTAGTTTCTATGCTCAGTCCTAATACCAACATAGTGTCCGCTCAGTGGTTGCCATCGACGTTGACTCTACTTGAGATGTCTGGATTATCCATGTCGGATAGTAGTCAAAGTTCAGATGTTGTGCAGGGAAGATAACTGAGTGTCAGGCTTATAAATTAGCTGTAAATCAGATCGTAGTTCGGATTCCACGTAAAGTTGTAGATCCCAAGTTGTCCTAGCTATTGGAATATTAATAAATAGTTCTTTCTGAGGAACAGTGGACCTTAGTTAACAAAAATGACCACACTCTTTTGCTTTTAGCAAAAAAATTAAATTAATGTTATTAATTACATTTACAATCATCACACTCATTCGAACCTCAATTTCACCCATATCTTGACGATCGGCGTAATACTGATCAAGAATTAATAATTTTTCAGTTGGTAATTGTATTTATTACATTTAACCACTTATTAATGTATTAATTTTTTTTATAATACTATTACAAAACTGCTCGTTTTATACATATATTGTTTGTTATTAACTCCTGGCTACCTGCTTAACAGTGGCAACACCGATGTGATCAATGATAGTGCAAGTGACATGGTGAACAGTGCAGTACCAACTCTGGTACGCCGCGTATCACTGGTTCACTTGACATGCACCATCCTTGTGCGATCGTACCAACTCCCGCCGCCTGCCACTCCGCACGCCTGTGCTGACTCACCGTCATGATGCACACTGACCACTGATCCTACCATATCGGATTGTTGTGTGAATTCTAACTTCCTGACCAGCAGATCCTGAGCTGTGGTTTGTTTTGATCGAGTACCAATTTCTTTTGGTGGGTGTCACCTTCCGTAGCTTTTCCCTTGACGATTCTCTAGCCTTTCGTAGTGTAACTATATTGTGGAATACCTGGACGTCAAATACGCAGCTGAGTTAAGAGACCTCTCTGACAAGTACAGTGCTACTTTCGCATCAGCCCTCCCGGACATTTACAGTGATACTGACCCACCCGCCCTCCCAGACATATCTAGTCTTATTCGCCCTCAGACGCGTATAGTAATACTGACCCACCCACCCTGCCAGACATGTCTAGTGCTACTAGCCCCCCACAATCCTATATGTGTAAAGTTCTAGTGAAGATAAATGTACATAGCAACTGACCCACCCACTCTCCCAGACGAGTACAGTGCTACTGACCCACCCGCTCTCAAAGACACTTACAGTTCTTTCCGTGTTACTGGACTACCCCCTCCATGACAACTACAGTGCTACTTAACCACCCACCATTCCAGAAATGCTCAGTGCTACCGACACAGCAGCCCTCCTAGATATGTGCGGTGCTACTAGCTCACCCCGGGTA
>JAQJVL010006908.1:0-26598 GCA_035578905.1 Stictocephala bisonia | reverse complement strand
GACCCGGACCGGTACGATAGTATTGATCCTCCGTATGGTGGGAAGCACGATCTCTAGTCTGAGGCCATGGTCCATCATCCAGGTAAGAATGATACACATAACCTGATTCAGCAGTCTTTGAGCCCCCTCGAGGTCCCTTACTGCAATAATGACGGCAATGACCCCGGATGGCACCCCGGGAGCATTTCCAGTTGGAGGATTCCATCATATACAATGTTCCAAAGATCCGGTCCAAGCCCTGAGCCTCACCTCCTTCCAGCGTAGTCCTTCTCATAGTGTATATACAAGCCGTATATTCTTAAGATCGCTTTTAAGCATTCTCAGGAGATAGATGGGCACATGGAAATCTTCTATGAGGGCCGTCAACATGTCAGCCCACCTGTCTGAGTTAAACTTGTTTTCACGTCCAGCGTGAGCAACATTACCAGCCGGCGTGGACGATGGTTATTGTCTGTAGTAACATCAAGAAATATTTCATAAAATGGATTACTGATATAGTATAAGTTTACCTCAATTAAATATGCTCAAAAACTCCACTTAATAAATTTATACTTTATATAAATGGTATGGAATTTAAATATTTTTATATATCTTATTGAGTACTACTCATCGAGTATAAATTATACTGTACGTAAATCAGGAAAAATATATGTACAACAATTCTTACGTTTTAATCTACTATATCAATATGAGGTGAACACTAGTAGTGACTATTTCTAGTAGTAATGTAATATAAACACTAAACATAATTGGTTTATATGAAATAAAAGTGAACAAATATTATAATATAAGTAGTTTGTCCATGTAAACGTTGACGCAAGCATGTTGCGTCAGTTAGAATTGTGCACGCTCCAGGCCATGGGTTGTTGCTAATTGTTTTAAAACCCCGCTGTTTCTCGAATAACAAACAGAATGTCATGTTATAGCAGAGCTCCCGGCAGAACAATGGGATATGATAATGTCATGCAAAGTGGCGTCGAGACGAGCCCCTGAATTATGTGTGTGAAAGTAACATTGGCACTCAGATTTGGTATTGTGTTATTGCTGTAAAATTTTGTTATTGCTGCATTTAGAAGAAATACTTACATAATATATGTTTCTTTTAGAAAAATTCAGATAGCATTTAAAAATGAATTTATCAGATTGTAAATATTGGCTTTATACAAAATTACAATATAAAATACCTAGCTGAGTTCATTACAGTACAACAAGAGTTGTAATAAAACTAATAAACTCTTATCTATGAAATTGAAATATAATATGTAATAACTGTATTTGGAAGGAAGTAATTTAAAAAAACCAATTTATATACTTTGACTTATACGAGTATTTCCTATTTGTTACATGGAACCTAGTTTTGAAATATTGATATTAAATATGAAATATTACTATTATCATATAGTTCTCATGGAGAAATGAAATTTTTGACAATAATAATAACTATAGTAAACATACTTTTTAGTTACTCATAGAAATTATAAATGAAATGTTTACTTATAGCTAGTTAATATTACTGTACACTTTAGAGAATTTATAAAGTTAAAAAGGAAACTAATAAAAGTAATATTTTTATAACTTTGCTTAAAAATCATCTTTTTAAGATTTTAATTTAAAATAAATTACTTTTCACGCAATTAATTGGATTATTCACTTTTAGCGAGTACTATATTTGTTGAACCACTTCACAAACTAAAATTTCAGAAGATTTACATAGTAATCACGCTATTAGAAAAGTGTAAACCAGAATAAAATGTATAAAATTAAATAAGGAGTCATTCTCTTACAAAATTAAACAGAACAAGTCGACAAAGCCTGATGAATACATTCAGGTTGAAATGGATGGTTGGAAACTGTTAACATATATGCATAATACTGCCAAGTAAGAGCCAGTACATCCTGTACCATATACTTCAAAGGAATAGTTGTACTTTCTCCATGTGGCTATTCTACCTTTGTGCATTTCCTGTTTGAGACTATGTGGGTAACATTTTTTTATATTACCAGTGTGTATGCTTAAATAGATAATACAATTTTTCAAAACTGAAATTCAGACGAAGAAGTAGATGGATATTTTAGCAATAAACCAGACTTGGTTAAAGATGGGATAGTTGAATCTTATGGATGAATCCAACGATTAGGACGAAATCGACAATTAAGACAGAGATCCAGATTTGTTCACCTAACAGTTATCGTCTTCATATGAATCAGAAATTTATCTTTCACGGCTATCAACATGTACAAGAAGAAACATAAAAAAGAGGGCAATGTGGTAGTTTTATAGGTCTTCCATCAACTGTCAGGTAAGGTCACTTCAAATTTCGTTCCTATAAATTGTTCCAGGAAAATTCAGTTCGTTGTTATGTCTCCAAATAAATGAAAAAACGTAGCCCCAGTGAAAATTGGGCAATGAACACGCTTAACTATGTTGTTTACAAGTAGAGGGATAATGGGCGTTCTACAACGTCCCGTGAGGAGTTTTCGTCCCGTGAGCAGGTCGGTGGTGGGGGAAGGTCACGTGACCTTAATTGATTTTTAACGACCTTAATTGACTTTTAATTGACCTTAATTGATATTTAATTGACCTTAATTGACTTTTAATTGACCTTAATTGATATTTAATTGACCTTAATGAGTTTTAGTTGGCGCTAATGGGATTGGGTGGGGGAAGTCACGTGACCGGATCCAAAATGGCGGACCCCAGTCCTGCCAACCTGTTGGGAATTTTCCCTCCCAAAATTTCCCTCAAATTCCCTTTTTGTACTATATAAAATACACTATTAGCCTTGTTATACTATATAAAATGAACTTTTTTCTCACATAATACTATATAAAATACACTCTCAACCTAACTATTACCATGTTATACTATATAAAATACACTATTATCCTTGTCATACTATATAAAATACGATTATTTCAAGATGGCGACGTCATCCAAGATGGTCGCTCCCACCAAATTTCCTAACCTCACTTTTCCCAAATTTCCCTCCCAAATTTCCCTCCAAAGTCCCACGTTATACTATATAAAATACACTCTGTTATACTATAACAAATGTAATATTTCATATACTCTATGTAGTTTCCTTCGTACACCCTTAGCCTACGATTCATGCGCGAGGAATTGCTACATGAAACAGCTGTGCATTTGCACAGAGTGCAATCGCTACCAGCGCTCCCAGCAGCAATTGCCTTAAACATAAATATATATTAAACAAATTAGACAAAAAGCTACCAACCCCGCGTGGTCCAGTGGTTAGCGTACCCGACTCAACAAATATATCCCAGTTCTGCATTATCTGGTATATCTCTAATATTTAATTTATCAATTTCTTGTGGGTCGATCCAGTTAAAGTCAGAATGTAAGTCGTGTAAATGGTCGGTGTTGTGGTATCGAAATCAGAGAGAAGTGGGCTAAGAGTCGGATGCGGAACCACTCGGACACAAGGTTGTTTTTTAATTTGATTGAATTGTGTCCAATTCATAACTAAGTGACTCACGAACAAACACACCACCAACACAATCGATTGCACTCTGTGCAAATGCGCACCTGGCTGCAACCTTTCCATACGACAACCTACAGGCTTAACTACTACTTCAGCATGCACAAACATATTACGTAGATACTCACCCTGTATGGTCGGTAGACTGTTAGTACAAAGCCTCTGAAGGAACGTCAACCTCCTCTACCAGCTCAGAGGTCACTCTTTTGATTTTTAAGGGTAAACAAAGAGGCTCCCACAGGTCTAGACCATATAACCCTGTGGTACGGAGAAACAAACCCTTGTAATGAGCCCCATCCATCGCTCACTACGTTGGTAGCCACACTGCCACCTTACCATAGAGATTTACTCTAGATGTTTATAGTAAACCTCGTAGACCATGTAACTTGCGAACAAAATACATGGTACGAAGATCAATGGGATACAGCGTCCTTTACTGTTTTCTTCTAATGTCTTGCAGTATCTGCAGTCGTGTCCTTGATCTTCCAGCTTCTTGAAACACCTACACATCTTGCAGCAATGCCCCATCTTTCTGAAACAATAACAGCACACATAAGAAAAAGAAAACCTCAAACAAAAGAACTTTGTTACTTTTCCCTCAAGTTAACATACATACCTGGAAAATGTGCACAGCAGACGTGGATCCAACTTCTTTGATCAGTACCAAGTTGTCAGGTATTGATTCTCCCTCAAGCAAAGTGTCGACGTATCTTCTAGGTAGAAACACCTTGATGTCCTCCTCCAAATGCGGATCAAACAGTATCGCAACGAGAGTATCACCGTATTTCGTACTTACGCGTGTAATACTCTTGACTGGATACTGGATGTTGGATGACAAATCTCCAACCTTGACAGTAATGTAGTTCATCGGAGTAGCAGCGTTGAAACGTTCGACAAAAGACGCCATGGTAGACTGAGAAGAAAGCCGAAATACGAGTCTTTTTATACTCACCGTTGACCTTGAGAGTCAGTCGTAGCGCCTGTCCTCGCATTCCTATGCACAGAGTGCAATGACAGAACATGCCTGTCCAGACAAGTCTGTGACCTTGATCCGACGCTCGATTAGTCATTGCACTCTGTGCATTGACATATCTTGACTTGACCCAAGTTTCCACACCACCCAAGGGGTATAGGGATTGCACTCTGTGCAATGGCGCGTTTTTTATTATAGTGGGTGTCCCCAGTAGGCATAATCCCACTTTCCGTATTGTAACTTGCCCCAACCATCGCAAGCTACGGTGATAGCCACTCCATAACAAAATTGCTACCTCCCAGTCACAAGATTACTCATATACAATGATGTTTTGAGTGCTCTCTCGACGAAATCAGGTCCCAATTGGGTAAAATGAGAAGCCTGAAATGGTACATTGCTGTCCGTGTAACCATTTTCGACCCAAGTTTCCACACCACCCAAGGGGTATAGGGATTGCACTCTGTGCAATGGCGCGTTTTTTATTATAGTGGGTGTCCCCAGTAGGCATAATCCCACTTTCCGTATTGTAACTTGCCCCAACCATCGCAAGCTACGGTGATAGCCACTCCATAACAAAATTGCTACCTCCCAGTATTAATTTTTTGTTTTTTTTATTTTTATACTTTTTTGGATTCCCTATAAGTCTAGCCGCCACTTTACTTGGAGAAGCCTTTCAATGTGACGCACAAACTTACAAAGGGCTTGATTTTTATTATTTTTCCTTGTTACTAAAACATCCCTAACTCACACCCTGGACTTATAGAGTTTAAGCCAGCCATAGAGTGTTACACACATCCAAACTGTACGAGGGCCCATTGCATACTAGATGCATCTGCGACTCAAGGTCTTACGGGGATTAGCCCAGCCCCAAGCTGCAGGACCGCCTCAGGACTTATGCGTTTTACGGCTACCTTAGAGAACAGTCGGGCGATTTTTTATTGAATTTGGGCCGCCCTCACCTCGACAGTTCATGTCCTGGACTTATGGAGTTTAGGCCAGCCATAGAACACACATTCACACACAGAGCTAGGGATACGATAGTAACAATTTTTCCACAGTAAAATTATACACATTTAAAAGCACGCGACTTATTGTAGTAAAACTGAGCACTTACTAAGGCGCACTTGCCATCACTAGCATGTTGCGGTAAACAACAAGGTAAAAACGTATACATGTCGGGAACTGTCTCCAAGACTCGTCGAGTTCCTGAACATTCCCGTGAAATTTGGAAAGAAATAACTTTTTCTCCAACCCTTTGGTATAGACTATATCAAAAGGTTTTAGTAAACTACGAACTAGTTTGAAGCTAAAAGATACACATCCCTCCTCCCAAAGTATTTTGTGAAACTTACGCTCACACCAATTGTTAGCTTTCCGAGCAGCACTATTCAACTTACTTTTAGGATAAGGAGACTTGAAAACTATATTTACATTTACAAAAGGACCCACAATGACAAATTCTTTAACGATAAATCTATTGCGATTGTCTTTGAACCCATGAAACTCCACCACAGCCGGTGTCGACATGGTTATGATCAACCTACTGTGGGCTTTGTCTTCTTATACCAAACAATCTCGTCATGCAAACGGTCAGCGTCCCAACCGTTTACTTGCTGTGGTGGGGGAACATAGACCGAATCACTACGCATAACCCGATCAATGTGTTCAATCAGGTAAGGCTCGACACAGGTCAACTGTTCAATGTACCGTGAAATGCAAGGCAATAAGCTAACAAAATTCAACCATTCGTCTTTAGTGAAAAGTATAGCGGTTTCATTATCTTTGTCGAAAAGCTCCACATAAGGTTTGTTAAAAATGGTACGGATAGTGTATTTAATGTCCGCCTCAGTGAATCTCCTTTGTTGATCCTTATGACACAGAGCATAGGTAATTGAAGGTTCCATTTCTTTCAACTTTGAAAACTGTGCGTTGTTTAGTAAAACGTACTTACGCATGCCTTGCTTGTGAAACAAAATGCCCACTTGAAAGAGAAATTCATTAAAGAGACCGACAGTGACAAATTTAGTAAAACCCGAGTTGAGATTGTACATTACCCTGAGAAAAGCTGTCAGATCCCGTTTGTCCGGTACCGTCACCAGAGTAGGTACACCTTCCTTGTCAACCAGTGGAAACTCTACCAGAGAGACTTCAGTGTCTGGAACAGCGGAGGATGATGATGCCATGGTGGTGGTGGAGCAGCGACTGAGACCGAGTGGGTGCTGAGCTTCCTTTTATAGGGCGTACGACACTAGAGAACTCTGTTGACAGTTCCAGTAAGTGGACTGTACTCGACTAGGGCGTCGTGAATAATCAAACAGTAGGCAGTTGTACCTTTTGGAAAAGCAGTGGAAGATTCAAATTCAAGGTGGCAAACAGTCTGCAGATAACATTGTAAAATAACATTCAGAGCTAGACACACGTTTGTTATTACTAGGAAAACCTACATTTATTGTTTATAACAAATACTTTTTGAAAACGGTCTATTTTCAAGCTAAAGATTTTCTATTTAAAACAAACTTTTTTTGTAAGTCTTTTATTGTTTAATACTTTTGTATTTTTATTTTATATGGTGCCATTGGTAGTACATGTGTTGGAGTATACAACTATTTGAAACAGTAACAGTTAAAACCTTATTAGGAGTCGTTAAATTTTAAAACTTAAGTCTATAAATGCTTCTTTCTACAATTGGAAGTTATTATAGTCTTTAATAATCCGCGCTCCTTTAAGTTCTTCTAATATTGTAATAATCTCACTGTCATGGTCAGTGTTTCCCACCTTTTTTGAGGCAATCAACAAACGCAACCTGTCTACTAATTGATTAGGATCGTCCCAGCTCGAGTAATTAACCCGTGAAAATTTTAATACATCATTGTATACTTGTCTCCTTACTTCATCCATTTCATTTCCATCGTCTGAACTACTATCAAAGTAATCTTGCCCATTTGAACTATACGTCTCCCCACCCTTATCTGCATCAAGTGAATTGTTTTCAATCTCATCCACGTGATACCTACCTAATTTTACAGGTAACCTATCTGGAGTTTTTGAACGTTTCCTAGGACGAAAAGTACTGTCTACTGGATTATTTACATACATTGTACTACTTTCCTCACTTATTGGTGTTACACCGTTAATTAAAGGTTTAATAATGTTTTTATACTTAAGACCCCTGCTTCCTTTCACCATTCCATTATTAGGATTTATATAGGATTTTGTTTGCAGCAACATTTTCCTGTACGAATCCAAATCTCCATCTATATAGTCTTCAATTGATGTTTTTATGGGTTTTCTCATAAAAACTAACTCGAATAGGTCAGATGACCCAGGATATACCTTTCCGTCAATCAAGATGTTATTTCCTTCAAATTTAACTGACTGTGTACCCATTTTAAATTGTTCGCTTCCTTTATCGAAAGTGATCCCATAAGTATAGTCAGCTGCACCATTCAAGTTTTTTATACTAAACTGTAACCATGACATTAGATCCCTCCCAACTTCACTATGTGCATCGTTACCTTGAATTGAGGACATTTTTAAGACTTGAGCTTTCTCAGCTACAGTGGAAGCCAAAGCTGATACAAGATCTTGTTCATCCGAATTCATGTTTAAAAATGATAAAGAATTTAGAAAACAACTCTATTTATAGTCTGGGTTGGGCTAACTCGGGTTAAATCAACGTGGGTTAATAAAACCCGGGTTAACACAACGTGGGTTATTAAAGCCTGGGTTAAATCAACGTGGGTTAACACAACGTGGGTTAATAAAACCCGGGTCCGGGTTTTATTAACCCACGTTGTGTTAACTCACGTTGATTTAACCCAGGCTTTAATAACCCACGTTGTGTTAACCCGGGTTTTATTAACCCACGTTGATTTAACCCAGGCTTTAATAACCCACGTTGTGTTAACCCGGGTTTTATTAACCCACGTTGTTGATTTAACCCGAGTTAGCCCAACCCAGACTATAAATAGAGTTGTTTTCTAAATTCTTTATCATTTTTAAACATGAATTCGGATGAACAAGATCTTGTATCAGCTTTGGCTTCCACTGTAGCTGAGAAAGCTCAAGCCTTAAAAATGTCCTCAATTCAAGGTAACGATGCACATAGTGAAGTTAGGAGGGATATAATGTCATGGTTACAGTTTAGTATAAAAAGCTTGAATGGTGCAGCTGACCATACTTATGGGATCACTTTCGATAAAGGAAGTGAACAATTTAAAATGGGTACACAGTCAGTTAAATTTGAAGGAAATAACATCTTGATTGACGGAAAGGTATATCCTGGGTCATCTGACCTATTCGAGTTAGTTTTTATGAGAAAACCCATAAAAACATCAATTGAAGACTATATAGATGGAGATTTGGATTCGTACAGGAAAATGTTGCTGCAAACAAAATCCTATATAAATCCTAATAATGGAATGGTGAAAGGAAGCAGGGGTCTTAAGTATAAAAACATTATTAAACCTTTAATTAACGGTGTAACACCAATAAGTGAGGAAAGTAGTACAATGTATGTAAATAATCCAGTAGACAGTACTTTTCGTCCTAGGAAACGTTCAAAAACTCCAGATAGGTTACCTGTAAAATTAGGTAGGTATCACGTGGATGAGATTGAAAACAATTCACTTGATGCAGATAAGGGTGGGGAGACGTATAGTTCAAATGGGCAAGATTACTTTGATAGTAGTTCAGACGATGGAAATGAAATGGATGAAGTAAGGAGACAAGTATACAATGATGTATTAAAATTTTCACGGGTTAATTACTCGAGCTGGGACGATCCTAATCAATTAGTAGACAGGTTGCGTTTGTTGATTGCCTCAAAAAAGGTGGGAAACACTGACCATGACAGTGAGATTATTACAATATTAGAAGAACTTAAAGGAGCGCGGATTATTAAAGACTATAATAACTTCCAATTGTAGAAAGAAGCATTTATAGACTTAAGTTTTAAAATTTAACGACTCCTAATAAGGTTTTAACTGTTACTGTTTCAAATAGTTGTATACTCCAACACATGTACTACCAATGGCACCATATAAAATAAAATAAAAATACAAAAGTATTAAACAATAAAAGACTTACAAAAAAAGTTTGTTTTAAATAGAAAATCTTTAGCTTGAAAATAGACCGTTTTCAAAAAGTATTTGTTATAAACAATAAATGTAGGTTTTCCTAGTAAAAACAAACGTGTGTCTAGCTCTGAATGTTATTTTACAATGTTATCTGCAGACTATTTGCCGCCTTGAATTTGAATCTTCCACTGCTTTTCCAAAAGGTACAACTGCCTACTGTTTGATTATTCACGACGCCCTAGTCGAGTACAGTCCACTTACTGGAACTGTCAACAGAGTTCTCTAGTGTCGTACGCCCTATAAAAGGAAGCTCAGCACCCACTCGGTCTCAGTCGCTGCTCCACCACCACCATGGCATCATCATCCTCCGCTGTTCCAGACACTGAAGTCTCTCTGGTAGAGTTTCCACTGGTTGACAAGGAAGGTGTACCTACTCTGGTGACGGTACCGGACAAACGGGATCTGACAGCTTTTCTCAGGGTAATGTACAATCTCAACTCGGGTTTTACTAAATTTGTCACTGTCGGTCTCTTTAATGAATTTCTCTTTCAAGTGGGCATTTTGTTTCACAAGCAGGGCATGTGTAAGTACGTTTTACTAAACAACGCACAGTTTTCAAAGTTGAAAGAAATGGAACCTTCAATTACCTATGCTCTGTGTCATAAGGATCAACAAAGGAGATTCACTGAGGCGGACATTAAATACACTATCCGTACCATTTTTAACAAACCTTATGTGGAGCTTTTCGACAAAGATAATGAAACCGCTATACTTTTCACTAAAGACGAATGGTTGAATTTTGTTAGCTTATTGCCTTGCATTTCACGGTACATTGAACAGTTGACCTGTGTCGAGCCTTACCTGATTGAACACATTGATCGGGTTATGCGTAGTGATTCGGTCTATGTTCCCCCACCACAGCAAGTAAACGGTTGGGACGCTGACCGTTTGCATGACGAGATTGTTTGGTATAAGAAGACAAAGCCCACAGTAGGTTGATCATAACCATGTCGACACCGGCTGTGGTGGAGTTTCATGGGTTCAAAGACAATCGCAATAGATTTATCGTTAAAGAATTTGTCATTGTGGGTCCTTTTGTAAATGTAAATATAGTTTTCAAGTCTCCTTATCCTAAAAGTAAGTTGAATAGTGCTGCTCGGAAAGCTAACAATTGGTGTGAGCGTAAGTTTCACAAAATACTTTGGGAGGAGGGATGTGTATCTTTTAGCTTCAAACTAGTTCGTAGTTTACTAAAACCTTTTGATATAGTCTATACCAAAGGGTTGGAGAAAAAGTTATTTCTTTCCAAATTTCACGGGAATGTTCAGGAACTCGACGAGTCTTGGACAGTTCCCGACATGTATACGTTTTTACCTTGTTGTTTACCGCAACATGCTAGTGATGGCAAGTGCGCCTTAGTAAGTGCTCAGTTTTACTACAATAAGTCGCGTGCTTTTAAATGTGTATAATTTTACTGTGGAAAAATTGTTACTATCGTATCCCTAGCTCTGTGTGTGAATGTGTGTTCTATGGCTGGCCTAAACTCCATAAGTCCAGGACATGAACTGTCGAGGTGAGGGCGGCCCAAATTCAATAAAAAATCGCCCGACTGTTCTCTAAGGCAGCCGTAAAACGCATAAGTCCTGAGGCGGTCCTGCAGCTTGGGGCTGGGCTAATCCCCGTAAAACCTTGAGTCGCAGATGCATCTAGTATGCAATGGGCCCTCGTACAGTTTGGATGTGTGTAACACTCTATGGCTGGCTTAAACTCTGTAAGTCCAGGGTGTGAGTAAGGGATATTTTAGTAACAAGAAAAATAAAAGCCCTTTGTAAGTTTGTGCGTCACATTGAAAGGCTTCTCCAAGTAAAGTGGCGGCTAGACTTATAGGGGACCCAAAAAAAAAAGTATAAAATAAAAAACACAAAAATAATACTGGGAGGTAGCAATTTTGTTATGGAGTGGCTATCACCGTAGCTTGCGATGGTTGGGGCAAGTTACAATACGGAAAGTGGGATTATGCCTACTGGGGACACCCACTATAATAAAAAACGCGCCATTGCACAGAGTGCAATCCCTATACCCCTTGGGTGGTGTGGAAACTTGGGTCGAAAATGGTTACACGGACAGCAATGTACCATTTCAGGCTTCTCATTTTACCCAATTGGGACCTGATTTCGTCGAGAGAGCACTCAAAACATCATTGTATATGAGTAATCTTGTGACTGGGAGGTAGCAATTTTGTTATGGAGTGGCTATCACCGTAGCTTGCGATGGTTGGGGCAAGTTACAATACGGAAAGTGGGATTATGCCTACTGGGGACACCCACTATAATAAAAAACGCGCCATTGCACAGAGTGCAATCCCTATACCCCTTGGGTGGTGTGGAAACTTGGGTCAAGTCAAGATATGTCAATGCACAGAGTGCAATGACTAATCGAGCGTCGGATCAAGGTCACAGACTTGTCTGGACAGGCATGTTCTGTCATTGCACTCTGTGCATAGGAATGCGAGGACAGGCGCTACGACTGACTCTCAAGGTCAACGGTGAGTATAAAAAGACTCGTATTTCGGCTTTCTTCTCAGTCTACCATGGCGTCTTTTGTCGAACGTTTCAACGCTGCTACTCCGATGAACTACATTACTGTCAAGGTTGGAGATTTGTCATCCAACATCCAGTATCCAGTCAAGAGTATTACACGCGTAAGTACGAAATACGGTGATACTCTCGTTGCGATACTGTTTGATCCGCATTTGGAGGAGGACATCAAGGTGTTTCTACCTAGAAGATACGTCGACACTTTGCTTGAGGGAGAATCAATACCTGACAACTTGGTACTGATCAAAGAAGTTGGATCCACGTCTGCTGTGCACATTTTCCAGGTATGTATGTTAACTTGAGGGAAAAGTAACAAAGTTCTTTTGTTTGAGGTTTTCTTTTTCTTATGTGTGCTGTTATTGTTTCAGAAAGATGGGGCATTGCTGCAAGATGTGTAGGTGTTTCAAGAAGCTGGAAGATCAAGGACACGACTGCAGATACTGCAAGACATTAGAAGAAAACAGTAAAGGACGCTGTATCCCATTGATCTTCGTACCATGTATTTTGTTCGCAAGTTACATGGTCTACGAGGTTTACTATAAACATCTAGAGTAAATCTCTATGGTAAGGTGGCAGTGTGGCTACCAACGTAGTGAGCGATGGATGGGGCTCATTACAAGGGTTTGTTTCTCCGTACCACAGGGTTATATGGTCTAGACCTGTGGGAGCCTCTTTGTTTACCCTTAAAAATCAAAAGAGTGACCTCTGAGCTGGTAGAGGAGGTTGACGTTCCTTCAGAGGCTTTGTACTAACAGTCTACCGACCATACAGGGTGAGTATCTACGTAATATGTTTGTGCATGCTGAAGTAGTAGTTAAGCCTGTAGGTTGTCGTATGGAAAGGTTGCAGCCAGGTGCGCATTTGCACAGAGTGCAATCGATTGTGTTGGTGGTGTGTTTGTTCGTGAGTCACTTAGTTATGAATTGGACACAATTCAATCAAATTAAAAAACAACCTTGTGTCCGAGTGGTTCCGCATCCGACTCTTAGCCCACTTCTCTCTGATTTCGATACCACAACACCGACCATTTACACGACTTACATTCTGACTTTAACTGGATCGACCCACAAGAAATTGATAAATTAAATATTAGAGATATACCAGATAATGCAGAACTGGGATATATTTGTTGAGTCGGGTACGCTAACCACTGGACCACGCGGGGTTGGTAGCTTTTTGTCTAAGTTGTTTAATATATATTTATGTTTTAGGCAATTGCTGCTGGGAGCGCTGGTAGCGATATCACTCTGTGCAAATGCACAGCTGTTTCATGTAGCAATTCCTCGCGCATGAATCGTAGGCTAAGGGTGTACGAAGGAAACTACATAGAGTATATGAAATATTACATTTGTTATAGTATAACAGAGTGTATTTTATATAGTATAACGTGGGACTTTGGAGGGAAATTTGGGAGGGAAATTTGGGAGGGAAATTTGGGAAAAGTGAGGTTAGGAAATTTGGTGGGAGCGACCATCTTGGATGACGTCGCCATCTTGAAATAATCGTATTTTATATAGTATGACAAGGATAATAGTGTATTTTATATAGTATAACATGGTAATAGTTAGGTTGAGAGTGTATTTTATATAGTATTATGTGAGAAAAAAGTTCATTTTATATAGTATAACAAGGCTAATAGTGTATTTTATATAGTACAAAAAGGGAATTTGAGGGAAATTTTGGGAGGGAAAATTCCCAACAGGTTGGCAGGACTGGGGTCCGCCATTTTGGATCCGGTCACGTGACTTCCCCCACCCAATCCCATTAGCGCCAACTAAAACTCATTAAGGTCAATTAAATATCAATTAAGGTCAATTAAAAGTCAATTAAGGTCAATTAAATATCAATTAAGGTCAATTAAAAGTCAATTAAGGTCGTTAAAAATCAATTAAGTTCACGTGACCTTCCCCCACCACCGACCTGCTCACGGGACGAAAACTCCTCACGCGACGTTGTAGAACGCCCATTATCCCTCTACTTTTACAGTTTAAATTTTAGTTCCACAATCACATGTCTAATTTTTTACCATTTATTAATTTATAGTTCTACTAGTTTTATCATCCTTAAACTGTGCGAAATTTATTTATCGTAGTCCATTTCATTCGGTGAGAGGTCATTTCACCAATGATAACTGTAAGATCATTATGACAACAGCTGATTCGGTTAGAGTCGTATGGTATGCGTTTAGACTAATCATTATACTCCAATTGTCTGAACCAAATGTTTCTTTGGTGGCTGGACTGAGTCACTTATGTGACGTAACAATATACACATATCAATACTATGTGATTATAGTATACAGGTAGCCCACTTGCATTCCAATATACTAAAAGCACTAATGTGAGAGAGATGTACTGAGTGGTGAAAGTGAGAGAGAAAACTTCTTTTCCTTAACTGTGTCATTTCATTTAATGTTGTTATGTAAACTAGGTAGACGGTAAGCCACATGCTTTAAGCAGGCCCCACTCACTATGTTGTCAGCAGAAGTGACAGTTGTCTGATTTAATTAACACCAAGAAATAAAACTTAGTAAGATTTAATTAAATCATTATTTAGTATTCAAATAATAATTAATAATAATAACACAATTAGTAATAAGATAAACAATGAATATAAAACTGTACAATTCATTACAGATATTTTGTACAAATAAATAACTGCAGTGGAAACAGAAAATTTGAAGGTGGTAGTCAGTAACACCCGTTATTTACAGTGGTGACACAAATGGCCTACACTACTAAAACCCTTAATTACGCATGATATTACTAGCAGGTCATAATCTATCCGAACCAATTATAGATGGTAACATCATAAAAAACCGATCTTCATAGTACATACCATTTTGGTTTTTAAGCATATTTAAGTTAGAACCTTTAGAACCTTTCTCACTTCACTAAGTGTTCAATACAATCCAATTATACATAAGAGCAAGTAGTTTAAAAAGTTTAATATTAGTTTTAGCAACACATTTTTGGTTAAAACATAAATTTATCATTTATATAGAAGCTCCTATTTTAAAAGGATAAACTCTAAAACGTGTAGTTATATTAGGTTAGTGGTTGAACAGTGGTGTGAGACCCAAGCGAGCAGCTGGGGAATAAATAAATAAAACTTCTGCTCAGTGTGTGCTGACAACTACATAGCCTTTTACTTCTCAACTCCCAAAGTTGGTCTGGACAGTAGATTTCAGGAATACTTCTCACTAAAATAGTATATAAATTCCTATACCAAGAGTGATATGCTGTAAAAAAAATGCAATTTAAGAAATTAGTGGAATACGTCAACAATATTGATTAAGCAATAAGTACTTTTAATAAATAGGCCTTTATACGATATATTGATCGTAGTTTGTAATAAACAATGTAAGCTACCAACTAATAATCATAATTAATCAATTTAATGTAGTATTATTAAGGCCTGTAATCACCCAAAACTTGAGTAGGCTTTAATGTCAAGGAAGTATTTATACTAATTATTATTATGTTATAATAACTTAAGGATCACAACTAGATCAAGTAATAAATTTTACGAGTTCTAGAAGTCAAGAAAACAAGGTTTCAGTGATGTGATAAGAACTTTTTTTATTGAAAAGAAACGTTACATTTCTAAAATTCGTAAAACTTATCGAAAAAATCCCTATCAACCTGGTATTTAAATATAAATGCACTTCATCAACGTGTTTTTTTAGTAATACTTTTAGTAATAACAGCGTAAATTTGATGTAGAGTGAAAACTAGTTAAAATTCGGGTTCTTTTTTTCTTCCAACTTGGATACAAATTATTAAAGACTTTTAATAAAATAAAAAAATGTATATGTCACATCGTAAAATTAAACGAGGAAAACAACAGTGTGAATATATTTTTCGAAGGCTCCTTAGAAAACAACCTTCAAACTCAGGTGAACATCATTTCTGCACCGACAGTAGATGATGTTTGAATATATATTTTATTTGAGTTTTTGTTTGTTCTGAATGGTTATAGTAACCTGTGATTTTTTTTGAGAGAGAGAGATTAATTGCTATGTGGATTTAAATATAATATAGATATTACGGTATACTTATTATATTCCACACTTTTTAATTATAGTATTTAGATATTAATAATAGCACGTCATCAACATATTCATAAACACAGTTATACTCTGGACCCAGACCAGCACATTCCTAGGCCGTGAGGCATGGTGCAATTACTTAAACCACACACTCCAGATGGTGACAGTTCTATGACACCTGCTAACATATCTCTATGTAGACCAACAGTTACGATCTGTGAAACATTCTTGGTTTCAACACAAGTAATAAAAAGGGTTATTACAAAATGTTTTCATTAATTTATTAAATGAGAAACCGAAATATACCTATTTTAACTTCAGTTGACTCCCAGACTAAAGTTTTGAGCTAATCATTTCTTAATATAAAAAGGAATGAAGTTCTGAAAAAGCAAGATTTTTAGTTCTATTCTAAAAATACGTCAAAAGGGCCACTTTCTGTAAGTTTACATTTACTGTATTATATTAATAGCTAGCCGTTTATACGTGCCTTGCTAGGGGGATAACATATAAACAGTAATGCTTTAGTTTATTTTAAACTTTAAGTTTCAATAAAAAGCCCTTAGCCTATTTCAAAAGTGCTCTGTTAATTTTTGTTTATCTAACAGCTGATGGTACCAAAGAAATAAAGTAACTTATAACTTTAACCTGATACCCCGCTTGGTTGTGTTTCAAAAGTTTTCGTTTCATTTGTTTTTTAACAGCTGGCGATTGATTAAATAAATAAAATAACTCGATAAGAATAACATTGAAACTTTAATGGTCAGTGGGGCATAGCCCTAGAAAGCGAATGAAAAAAGGCCAGAAACCTTCCCGGAAGTGAACTTTACAACTTCCCACAGTTTGGTGGTGATCTGATGAGTGGTTTAGTAGCGCATAAAGGACAAACATACATACATTCGTTTATATATACAGACATATATATATATATATATATATATATATATATATATATATATATATATATATAGGGTGAGTTGTATGTCCTGGCACACCTGGATTTAATTTAAATGGGTTGAAATATAAAGGTGAGACCTAGATCATACTTATTATAACTGTTTTTAACTTTTCAAGTGGTTTAACATTTTGTCCCCCTTTTATAAGGGGGGAGGTAGGAGGGCAACTACAAATTTAAAATGTAGACCCCTATCATGTGACCTCTCATTTTAAAAGTAATAAAAAAATCCAATGATACAAATTAAATATCTATACGTTTAATTTAACAGAGTAAAAGACTAATTTACAATAAATGAGTTTTATGTCCTGGTACACCCTGGATATTATTTAAACGGCCTGAGATATCAATGTGAGAAATTGACCATACTTATTATAACACTTTTTTTTAACTTTTCAGACTGTTAAAATGTTTGTCCCTCTTTTCTAAAGGGGGGTAAAGGGGGGCGTTTACAAATTTTAAATGCAAACTCCTATCATGTGACACCTCATTTTGAAGGTAATAAAAAAAGAAATCTAATGATGCAAACTAGAGTTATCTACGATCAATTTACACTAACAAAATCATCTATGTCAGTTTTATGTCCTGGCACACGTGGATATTAGTTAAACGGCCTGAGATATCAATGTGAGATCTTGACCATACATACCTATTATAACAATTTTTAAAATGTTCAAGTTACTAAACATTTTTTCAACCTTTTCTAAAGATAGACAAAGGGGACAGTTAAAATATTTCAAAGCACACCCCTATCATGTGACCCCTCATTTTAATAGGTTTAAAACAAGAAACTCAATTATGCATAAAATCTTATGATTTCTCTTTATCACTTACAGGAGTCCTTCCTGGCTTGGCAATATCTTTTTTAGAATGTGTATCATTAAACCGTTCAATAATTCTTGTTGCCGTAAACCTCCTTATAGGATTGATTTGGTCCAGAAATTCCTCATTTAATAAGTCTGCTAATTCACTGTAAGATCTTATATAGGCCCGATAACCTCTCATCATTGGTATAGTCATTCTTTCAAACTCAGAACCTCCCATAGTTAAAACAGAATAAGTAACACGTCAGAAAAGTAGACTTGAACTAAAATTGTAAACTTGTAAAAGTAAGCTTGCACTAAAATTGTTAACAAATTAAGTTATGAACTGATAAAACACAAGAGAAAGTCAGAGGTAGATTGTTGAAACTGGTAAGATAAGAAAAAGGAAAATTTCAAATCATGTCAACTCATGTAACGAAAAACAGGACAAGAAAGTAAATGATTTTGTTGGTGTAAATTAGTCTTTTACTTTTTACATTAAACATAGAGACCTCTAGTTTGCATCATTGGATGTATTTGTTGTATAACCTTTAAAATGAGGGGTCACATGATAGGGGTTTACATTTGAAAAATTGTAGTTGCTCCCTTTACCCCCTTTTTGAAAAGGGGGCAAACTGTTTATAAGCTTGAAAATTTAAAAATGTGTTATAATAAGTATGGTCAAGGTCTCATATTTATATCTTAGGCCGTTTAAATTATACCCAGATATGCCAGGACATAAAACTTACCCTATATATATATATATATATATATATATATATATATATATATATACATCTAAACGTACTTTACTTCTAAAAACGTTAGGAACACGCAGCTAAAATACATAGTGAATTAAAATAAAGGGTCACTGATCTATTTAGTATTCCTAAACATCCTTACTGTAAAGAAAATTAACAAAACCCAATTTTACCAATAACCCGAACTAGTCCAATAGTTGAAACTATTGTCGGCACTGGTGGTGCAGTGCTGTTGCCCAGCTACTTGAGGACAATGTGTTTGGGAGATTGTAGGCGATAGGTTCTCTGCTCGGTTCTTTTAATACAGACACGGCGTCTTCGCAATGGTTGTCATCAACGTAGATACTACTAGAGAATTCTGGAGTGTCCGTGTTGAATGGTAGTCAAGGTTCGGATGTTTTTGTAGAAAAGAGAACTGAGTGTCAGATTTGTCAGTTCGCTGAAAATCAGACCAATACTACGTGGCTCGTACTCCACGTAAAGCTGTAGGTCCCATAGTTGCCCTGGCTATTGGGCTATTAATAAATAGTTCTTTCTGAGCTGAGTTGAACTCAGATAGTAACAATGACTACACTCGTTCATCTACACTCATCACACTCATTCACTCCTCATATTCGCCCATATCTCTACGATCGGCGTCTTATAGATGAATAATGAATAATAATAATTACTATCTGAAACTCATAGTTAGTTGCTGCAGCCTCGGATTCCTTAAACATTAAAACAAGAGTATTTAAATAATTAAAGCTAAGGCCATAACAATCTATCTAGATCAAGGGACGCCAAAGTTAGTGAGCGACACCTTGGTAACTAGACTACTGATCTGATCTTGTCAACTTGTCGCCCACGCTAAATCACCCCTTCCCTTGCTTGCAAGTTTGAGAAAAACTCAAGCCTGCACCAATATTTGTTAACATGCCCGTTGCGGCTATCAGTATATTACAATGCTTTGACAGGACCTTCCAAGTTTGATCCCTACTTATTTTTAAATAATTATATAATTTATCCATTATTGGTACATCATAGTGGTAATTAGTGTCCCACCCACCTATACACGTAAAAGGGTGACGACCCACACCAATACATGTACTGTGTAATTTATCCACCAACCCATCCTTATATGTACAATGAAATTGATGATAATCCACACTGGCTGTGATGGCTATTGAAGTCCCTAACCTAAAGGACTAAATAATTTTAGAAACCTCACTTTAGCTCTAGAAACGTTGGCTACGTTGATAGCAAACTCTTTTATTGACATAAAAATATTATCATCAAAGCTTGTATACAATCGATACATCACCGATTTCATCTGTAATACACGTTTACCTTCTCAGACAGGAGTTCGTTTTGTCTACAAATTGCCGAATCCGATCAAAAGTTCTCCCAAGCTGAAGGCATTCAAGACTCGTCTAAAAACAACACTGGCCAAAAAAACATTTTACAGTATAGACGACTTCATGGCACAGAGCTATGAGACCTCACAATTGGTTGACTGACCGGGGAAAGGGCGGAACGATTTAAATGAAGGTGAGAGAGTGCATGAAGAAATTGTATGTCTAAAATGGAGTTTTATGTTGAGAAGAGTGGACAATTTTAGCTAAAAAATTATGATTGCAATAAAATTGTATCATGTTCATGCAATATAACACATTATTATTATACTGGTGCTCCGCAGAACCTGAATTTCTTTAAATTCATATACAAACATAAAGGACAATATACTACTTTTAACCTCTTCAGTATGTATTTCTTAAAATGCTTTGGTAATATTATTTTTCTGCAGTAGGACCTGATGTGCTACTGTTAAAATGACAAACGCTACTACATTTTGGAAAATTTCTTATTATTAAGTTACGATGCTATTTCTATAGTTCGTGTTATAGTCACGGCAGTGATATGAATATTACCTGACCCTAACCTTGCTGTTATAATTACGATCCCTGTCATACTATCAAGGTTTTGGACAAGCAATATTATAGCTGTTATAACCATTTTGGCGTGTCAATTAGTTTGGCTAAAAATTAGCTATCACTAGCTGTCATAATTGTTGGATTCGTTGTACGTATATGTGTTTCGCTTATAAGGGCCAATAGTAAATGTAGCCCCTATTTTAAATCCACGTTAACCTTTTCAGTATTGTATACAGGATCAGCGGGTTTCCTTCTTAATATTAAATATCAGAGCAAATGTATCTGGGTTTTTATCAGTTTCTTCATCCATGCTCCCAAAACAGGGTATGCACTATATTTTTCAGTAAATAGACATTTTAACTGTGCAATTTATGGACAAGTTTTATTTTAATTTCAAACAGTCTTGCTCATTTTCATCGCAATAAATTATTATTGTGTCTTCCACGGAATCGTCTGCCAGCAGAAATAAGTATTAATTAATCACAATAAAAATAAATCATTATTAATATATAAGCCCATAAAAATTAGTAAGCATAACTATGTGCTTTATGTTTTCTTATATATCAAAACTAAAAAGTACACGTTATAAAAAACTACAAATAACATATAACCTATTTAACATTTTTCGACGGACAAATAGAAAGATATCAAACCACAACATTTTTACTAGTATAGTGTATTTATTTGTATTCGAGTTTAATATGTTTATTGTGATGTAAACGCGATAGTTAAGTGAAATATAAATAATTTTTAAGCTTTAATAATAATAACAATAAATAAATAAACTTGTAAAAATATGGCCATGGTAGAACTAATTAAATTCTGTAAAAAATAACCAAATAAAAACCAATTGGTTTCATATGAGTTTAATTGTTACCCCCTCCCCGTTTCATCTAAAGAAATGAAACTTGATTTTTACTTTAAGAAATTCAGAACACGAAGCCGTTAGAGAAATTTAAAGCTGTTAATTCTTATATCTGATAAAAAAGAGTATTTGACTACAGTTTTTTTTTCTAAAGCTACATTTATACTATCTACATTCCATACTAACAATATTTTAATGAAAATGTTTTTTGTTTTTTTTCGAATAAACTTTACTTGCTAGTACACATGGGCTTGCAGGCCTGTGCGTGAACTTTATTCAACGAATGAAGTACCGACCTCTGGCTCAGTGGGGATGTCTTTCGCCTTGGACCATGCCCTTTGCAGTCCGAAACCTTAGCCACTGAGCCACCACACCGACTCAAAAAGTTTTGATATTACAGTTAAAATTCCATTACGTTTAAAAGTTTATATAAATATGATTCTCAAATATTTAATATGAATATAATTTTTTATACATGTAACGTGTTCTCATTCCTTAAAAAGAGTAACGATTTTGATGGGTTAGTTTTCTATCCATTTGATCTCTACCATGTACTATAGCAACTCTAATGCCAACGTTCTTTTTGATGTAGCTACTTCACACAATGAGTCGGCACTAGTGGCTGAGTATTGTCAGTTAGCTGTAGGTATCTTATATGCCCTTGTTATTGAGCTATTAATAAACATGTCTTTTTCTAAGGAACAGTAAATTTCAATTAGTAACAATGACTACACTTCTTCATCTACATTCGTAACACTCAATCGACCCTCATATTCGACCATATATCATCAATCGATGTCTTGATAATGAATAAGGAATAGAAAACAAGAAATTAATAATCTATAATTATTTACGTTAAAAAATGTCAACAACCGTTCATTCATACTTAGGATTAAAATATTTTACATGATATGCTGTTTTACAAAAAGCAATATAGAATTTGAACGTATTATAAATACACGTTCTATATTCCTACTAAAAAAACTGTGTTTCTCTAAGTTCTGCTTTTACTAGATGAGAGGTTTTGAGGAACAACAGTTCCATTAGCGACACCATTTTTCACTTCCGATGACAGCGAATTGTGGAAAAACTTAACTTCAGTCACTTTCCCTTAAGTATTGGATTGAATCTAAACGCCAAATATTTGACTGAAATTGAGTTAGTTGTTTATTTTTGCACAGGGTGTTCAAGTGTTTCTTATACTTATTGTAGTACTTGGGCTGTAATGAATACGTTGAATTTTTTTATGTATCTAAGAACAGCAGTTCAATATTACTATCCAGTATGATGTATTTTAGACCCTTTGTAGAATTTTGTTAACCCCAGAAGACATCACCAAAAGTATTACATAAAAATATTTACTATTGGCTATCCAAATTGAAAATTTTATCTATATCCCCTCAAAAAATTTTACTTTACATTTCAATATGATTACAACTAAACGTTAAATGGAAATAAATAAGTTCAGAAACTATATTTCAGATACAAATTTTCATTTCAATACTTAATTTATACATTATTATCTACTTGGGTGACAACCACGATCAGTTTGGATAGAAACTCGTAATCAACTTGGGAAGACGGCAATGGAGGTAAGGGGGCGTAGCCCCTAACGATTACAGCAATAAATTTAGATGTGTATTCATTGATAATAGCTAGTCCAGTCATAAAGCCAAGAAAAGTAAATCAAACAAAACTGAAAAAGTAAATTACACATACAAATAACAGTGTTATTATTATATGAATAAAACAAACAGATTATGTAAGTAAAAACTACCCTCAATTTAATTACAGCTTAGTTTGAGAAACGTACTACAAATATTTAAATTACCTAATAACAAGAGCTTTGTTAGTACATAAACATTATCTTATTATCCCTACAGCCTATTACAAGGAAGTGTTACAAACAGCCTATTAATGCTGACGAACACTATGCAACAGTTAAACACCGTTCAGTCTTATCACAGAGCACAGAGATAGAAAATCATATCCCAATTTGTTATAGCTGTAGCGAGCACCTGTAGTTAGATTACAACTAATGTACATGTTTTAAATGTGTAATAATAATTAATTAGATTATCCTTGAAGGTTTGGGGGGGGGGGGGGAAGTAGAGGAACTGAAAACGGTGCTGACACATGGTGAACTGGAGAACAAACAACTGGACAAATATTCAGCGCACTATTGGATGGTCTCTGTTTCTTTCTTCTCTGTGATTGAATAAACTTAGCGTAAAAAAAAAAAAAAAAAAAACTGCATAAAATCTCACTAAACACTTCCCCCTTCTCACCATTGTTATGCCAACTAATTTAACACTCTTCTTTAAGGCGCATGATACACAAGCACCCAATTTTCCTTTTTAACAAATTTTTTTAACTATCGCCAACTATTTACAAAATAGTAACAAAAAATAAGTGAAACTCATAAGAAAGTAAAAAACCTATAATTTTACTTAAAATATGATATTTCAATATAAATAATAATTCAAGTTGTGACTTTAACACGGTTTTACATAACAATGTTTATAAAACAATGTGTACAATGTGTAAGTATTTCTAATAATAATTAGATCAAAATTATAAATCTGGGTATAGGAGGTATTTATAGCCGCACCTGCGTGCAGATCGATAAAACAGGGTGGAGAATCAACAGGTGGCGCGTGCGTGAGCTGTTCTTACACCTCGTCTCAAGCAATGCTAACCAAACAGGTCAGACATTGTATGAATAACAATATCATGACAAGATAATACTGGCCATGAATAGTTTGGGAACTAATAAAAATAGTTCTTAACCCTTCAGGACAGTTTTACGTGATTACACCATAGCTTACTGTTGCAAAAATACCGTGATAAATATGTTAAGGAGGAAACGTTTTTCTCATTTTTTGTCAGGTTTAAACAAATATTTTTATACAATACATAAGTGGACAAGATATTACAGGAAATAAAGCTAATTCAGCCTATGTACTTGAACATTAAAATAAATGGACATGTTAAAAGAGTATGTAATAAACGTTGAAATTAGAATTGCATATAAGTAGTATGAAAATGGGAGTTGAAGCGCAACCTTAGACTTTGTATTGTCATTGTTTACAAACTTATCACCACCTGTAACCCCAGAGATCAAGTTCACTACTGATTATCCAATATTAGGACAAAAAATAGAGCCTTCAATAGCATTCATCATATGAATGAGCGAGCTTAGTATGGTACAACGTGACATAAGAGATTATTTTTGAACAATTTAAGCACACAATGTGAAAAGAAGTACCAAAACTATGAACTTTTAAAATTATTTATCGTATGCTTACGTAAATTAAACTTTTCTGTCTCCATATTGAATCACTGTAATGTAATTTGAAGTAAATGGTCAGTAACGTTTACAGCAATTTACATTCGCGTTAACCAGATTGGAGCCTGCTACTGTACCTAATATGTACAGTATGTGCATTTTGCCGATGTTTTGAGTACATTGCAGCACTAATCTTCAGAGCAACACACTCTGCTACTCGATCCACAGTGTCGAGAGTATGTCGCCCTGAAGATGAGAGCTGCAATGTAATCGGAACGTCGGCAACACGTTGAAAACAAGCTATTGTGTACACAGCCATCAGACACGGTCCAACCTGGATTACTATAATGTATAACGAAGCACGGGTACTTATAGATAGTTTTTGGTATTTATACGTGGTATACGTAGTTCAAATAATAACTTGCCATAAGAGTCATATTAGGCAAATATTTACTTTCCAATTCAGTGAATGTTACTAAATACTATACCTAAGCACAGTATAAACATATATTGCATATATTATTTAAAATTCGCACAAAATTGGGCCAAAAATAGTCAAACAAACTCTTTTTTAAACTCATTAAACTCAAAAATTCTACATTTTGAACAAAAAGGAAGAAAATTATACTGTTTAGAAGGCTACGAGATGTATAAAAGTGTTAAAAACGAACCAAATCTTGTTCTTAACAAACAAATAAATTTCACAGCAAATCCAATATATGAAATTATGATAAAAAACCGAACACATGGTAACAGCTCAACTTAGCCATTATGAGAACACCAAACCTACCATATGATAGGAACTGTCACTTTTATTTTTATTTTTATATTTTATATTTTAATATGCTATGAAGATGGGGTTATCCTCGAAATGTATACATCGCAATATAAATGAAATGGATTGTGCAAGTAAGGCAGTAAATTATTTATATAATCTTTTTTAAACATTGCCAACTTACAAGTTTTCGGATTTACGAATACTACTGTAACGTAATAAACCCAAAAACACCCTCATAAACAAGTTGAAATATTGCTTTTTTTGAAATTAATATATAAGTAACATTAACTGAAATTACTATTAATTGTATTGTTTTAACTCATCTTTAAATTTAAAGTATAATGTAAGTTTATGGTATTGAACTCATATAAAATTTTTTTTGTTCTTTTAACTTTACTCGCCAGTTGACATGGGCCTGCAGGCCTGAGCGTCAACTTTATTTAATGAGTGAAGTACCGACCGTTGGCTCAGTGAGGATACGAACCTTGGACCTAGCCCTCCGTAGTCCGAAGCCTTATCCATTGAGCCCCTAGTTTATTTATCTAGTGATAGTAAACTCACGGAGTAAACAATCGTATACAACTCATACAAATACGATAAAAAAATCGTTTTCATTAAAACTGCTCGAATAAAATTCTTAGTTGTTTCTAGTACTTTTTATGAAAAGGATATCAAAACTACCAATTAAAACTAAATTCATACGAGTTATTTAAAGCCTATCAATATTTGATGGAATTGATTAATTTTTGTAAAAAACTTATTATATTTTAATATTTAGTTTCTTTCTTACTTGCATTTTAATAAAATATTACTTGCCTTTTAATTATATAATGTTACCAGTAGAATATGTAAATGATAAAAAATAAAAAAATGTAATCAAGTATATTTTAAACACTATACAACAGGCAGTTTTCAAATTCTTCCCAAAACCTCATGTTCCGGGGGCTTATCTCCTGTTGTGATCCAAGAGATTATGGCTTGTTGCCAACAACCTGAGTCCTGTTTAGCAAAACCCAAATATATTGGCACAAAAAAAGC
>JAQJVL010006907.1:0-26578 GCA_035578905.1 Stictocephala bisonia | reverse complement strand
AAGGACGGTGAACAATGACTGGGATGAATCATGTGCACCATCATGTGCAACCATCCGCACCTTCCCTGCACTCCTAGGTAAGGCCAACAGCCTGAATCGGGTGGGTTCTTGGCCTGAATCAGGTGGGTTTTTGTTTCACCGTGCATCGGAAAAATAACTCTACCCTACCCTCTAGTACAGTAACTTTAAAAATGGCTTCATATGTACTGTATTATGTAAAACGGAATGTACAATACTGTATGTTGTCCTGTTTTATTTAAAAAAGTGTACAGGGTAATTAATTAAAGTAGAAATGACTGATCATTAGTCTTAAATACTGTAATAAACTGCAGAGTACAAATTCACACAGTTAAATAAACGTTTTACCAGCCTGAAAACGGTACTGCCTAGTGTCTTTATATCGCAGATAAATGGGAGTTGACTGTACATAGTTTTTATCGTACGCAAGACCCTTTTTAGAAATAATTTTGCAAAGATTATATTAGTTAAGATTTAAAAAATGTTGAGGGAGACAAAGTTATTAACAACTAGTTCTTCCGGTGTCAACCGCGTCAAAGGACTATTTACAATATATACAGTTCCACTTTTATTTTTTTTTTTTAATTCAATTTTTTTAATTCCATTTTGCAGCACTTAAGTCAATTTACAGTTGACAAAATATTTTGCTAAGGGTTAAGATAACTAATCTGTTATCAATTGCAATGATGGTTATTAATTCTTAATGCATCATGCACATATGCTTATTGAATAGTCATTAAGTTAGAATCCCTTATATCTGTTTACCATTTGTGATATATTTAAAGTGAAGTAATCTTTTCCCTCTTTAGTCAAAGGGTCCCTTTTTATTTATGGATATAACGTATCATTTGTATACTGGCACTACCACTCTAGGTATAAGGTTATTTGTTGAACATCTAAATAAGAGTATCCAGTGTTATAAACTTTTTAAATTATTTTTCCATATTTACAACAGTTGTTGTTTCCTACTTCCTGACACTTTACTACTATTAACTTATTCATATTAGCTGAGAATACTAGCTTTGGCCACACACTATTAATTATCACATAAACAGATCCTCCACTTTAAAGGGCCCACTCATCTTGTGTTTTGCCAGCCAAAACATGCTGTCATCTAGCCAACTCTTATCCACTTTTTACGAGGCATGTTTTAAAAGTAAGTACCATTTTAGCGCTGTGGTCAGGGTACACACACTGTGTACCATTATCTGTTGACAAGCCATAGCAGCATGGATTCATTCAACAGTATTTAAGGTTACTAATGAGTGTTTAAAATACCTCCCCTGGTTGAAATTGCCGTTGACTGTGAAGTACGCACTGTGATAAATTTTCTTAATGCTAAAGACGTGAAAGCATCTGAATTCATCCTGAAACTTGTAACAGTGATGATTCGGTTTAAAATCATCATTATTCCGATCGTAACAGTCTAGGAATGGTAGAATACTGGCTAAACATTTGATTTTGTGATTCTCCATCAGCATTTTTGGAACCCAGCATGAGCATAAATTTCAGTACTTCAAATGCTCTGCACAAGTTCATAAATCACACTTCTTATACACATGAGGAAACTCACTACATAACAATGCGATTGAAAAGCGTCTGTTCTCTCTCTCTGAAATGTTCAATAACTTTAAACATCAAGTACTGAATAAATATTTTATTTATTTATTTTTTTAAAAATTTATTCTTAAGACACTGATTGTCAAGATATGGGCGAATATGGATTTCGAATGAGTGCAAATGAGTGAATGTAGTCATTGGTACTAACTAGGGCCGACTATTGTGTCATTAATTAATAGCCCAATGACAAATGAATACCCGGTGGTTATCAGCTGATCCCTCACAAAATGTATTCAGTAATGAGTGAAGGTTGTCCCCTTCGTTCCTCATCATTCACATTTGCATGACCATCTTGCACAAGCTCTCATCTATTTCCGTACCATCCCATCACTCATTCTGTTTTCTCCATTAACTTCACAGATCTCACGGTGAATGTCAGCTGCTTTCATGTTAAGAAAACTTACCACAGTGCGTACTTCACATTTGTGGCAATTTTAACCTGTGAGGCATTTTAAATACTGTTGAATGAATCCATAGCGGTGGCTATAGCTTGCCAACAAACAGTGGTACACAGCATGTATGCGCCGAACTCAGCGCTACATAAGCGGAATTCCAAAATGGTATTTACTTTAAAAACATTCCTTGTATTACAAAAATATTGTGAAACAATATATACCAAATGAGGTTGGCAACATGTGATTGCTTAAAAACTTTTTGATAATATATAATGGCTATAAGACTCGTGACATCATACAAGATGGATGAAATCATATTCTTTATTTGTTCCTAGAAAAAAAAGGTGTACTGAGAACATATTTTTATGATAAGTTTCCAACACAAATTAAATATCAAATTCGTTTTCCACCAGAGCTTATTGTAACAGGCATTGTGTGAATTCAGTGTCAAATCCAATAATATAGTGGTGTTTTTTATTTCAGATGGTGGTGGGGGTAAGTTGGTAGTGCTAGGGTCCTGTCATGTCCTTTCAGACCAATACATCGATAAAGAAGACAATGACAAATTGAGAGAAATAATATTCTCTTTCCTCACCTCAGACAACTTGCAGCTCAACACTGTTGACGCAGATGATCCAGAGGTAAGTAATTAATGAAAGTATTGTACTACAAATTTAGAATATAGTTCGTAAAATGCTGAAATAGAAGTGCATTATTACCAGATATATGTACAGGTGGGGGAAAAAACATGAAAACACTTTGATATTTTTTGAGCTAGATAATGCACATATGAAAGTTGCACAAAATTGTACACCATTGTTGCCAAGATTTCATTACACTTTTCATTGATTTCTATCATTTAGGGTTTAAGTCATCTTAACCCTCCCACGGTTGAAATTGTTCAATAGAAGCCTAAGTTGAATTTAATAATTAAATTAAACATCTATTAAAGAGACAATAAATGCCACAAAACAGATCTCAGACTGAGAATTAATCAGGGATTGTATCTGCATCATCTCGCTGAACAAATCAATGTGTTTCCATATTTTTGTTTCAGCCTGTATATCTTGCTAAGAACTTACAGATCTAGAAGCTTGATGGTAGATATAAATAAAAAAAAAAAAACCCCTAGCTTTTAAGGACATACGGAGGCAATCTGTACAAGCAAAATAAAAGTGTAATCTGTACCTCAATTAGAATATCTTTAGTTATGTACACCAGAGAATCCAAAACTAGTCTTTTTTTAACTTCTGTCCGTCATCTAGCTTCTTGTTCTGTAAGTTCCTGATATGGTAGGTTAGGCAGGTGAGTCTATTTGTTTGGTTGAGATCTACATATAGACTGCTTTTCATGTGAACATTGTTGTTGGATGTCCTAGAGCCAACAAACAAACAAAACACACAGAAATGTATCGGAACATGGGTAAAGCTTGCGAACATAATATTTTACTCTCATGAGAAAACGTTGGTACCATTTATGATTAATTCTTTTGTTTATTCTGACAAAAAAATAAAAGTATCTTTTTAGCCCTACCAAGGGTGGGAGACAATACACCAACTCCGAGGGTACTCGAAGAAGAAGAAGAAGAAGAAGAAGAAGAAGAAGGGTCAGTAGGTGGTCAGATAAGAGACTCAAAAAAACGAACACACTTTTTAATAAATAAAGAGGGAAGCAACTAGCCGTGAGACTTTGCAAAACTGTGCCACACCAAATACATAAGTGAACATGTTTTTTTAACAACAAAGTCATAGGCATAGAGGTTTATATATTATATAAACTCAAGATACAACATGTTGTGTAATTATACTATCTATAAATAAATAATAGGCTAAACTAACTTAAAATTATGAGTGTTATTAATTAAGTTTAAACATAAAAAAGTAAATTATATAAAATTTAGTTTTGATCCAAAAACGTTGAGTAATTGTATTCTCTTTTGTTAGGCATTATCTAATATCCAGGAGTTTCAGTCATTTGTGTTCTAATAATTGCTCAGATTCGAATAAAAATCAAAAAACTGTTAAAGATATTTTTGCTTACCTTCCACAACACAAATCAACAGAAGGATTGTACAGAGAAGTGAGATAAATAACAGTGAAAATAATTTGACAGTCCCTCTCAAGGTGGCTGGCCATTGATAGAACTTGATCAAAACAAACTATAAATGAGACTGCCAACCTGTCCCGGTGGTTTCTGATTGCTCTGGAACTCGACATCCCTGAAATTACAACTACACCACTTCCAGTGATAGTTGAATACTGCCCTTGATTATATACACCTACGATAGATATTCCATCTAATAGGAATATTTGTGTAATTTTGTTAGTTAGTGAGGCCTACAACCACAGCTGGTTAAGTGTAAGTATGGTTTGCATTACACTTATATGGGACTACTCTACCACTCCACAATGGACCACAAAAGCGGCTGATATTTTGAGACTTAAAATTTAACATTGGATGGGAAATCTATTTGTGTAAACAATTAATGATACTGCCAATAGTATTGGCGATTAGAATACTTATAGAGAAAGCAACCAGTAAGTATTGAATATACAAGATGCAGTATTAGTCTTCATTTAGATCTAAGTTTTTGTCTGCATAATAGCATATGATCTAAAAATTTAGGACATATACTATTGTAAATAATTTTGTCTAATTTATATATTTATAAGTAATTAGATTAAGAAAACTATAACAGATTTCATTTAATAAACAAAATTTTATATTTTTCCCTTGTCATTATGTTGCACTGCTTGTGTGAGCCAGCTTCACAATTTACGTGCTTAACTCCTGAGAAGATGCCAGTTGTACAAAATGTTTGTATTTTATTTTTTATATGTATCCTGTGTTTATGTAAGTGAATCTTCTCAGTTCATTTGCTGATGTCCACCTCTCCAATAGGATTAGTTTTCTCCTAATCCTGTAATATATCCTATCCAAATTGTATTAGTTTTATTGAAAATGTTTTGTTAGTGTTATTGTGCTGTGGCATAGTTCCTTCTTTGTGTTTGTATGAGAGTGTCATCAATTGTGATTTTATGGTCGTTGGGTTCTGCCTGCTATTCCATTTTCATTGTTCATGCCTCGTCACTCATTACTTTTCTGTTGGTTACAAGAATTATGCCGTCTTTCATCTGTGGCTAAGAGTTTAAGGGCTTTTCAACTAGAGGGTCTGGATGGTAGGCGGACCTTGCCATCATTCGCCAGGGAAGGTGAAGAGGTCTGTAGACAAAGCAGTGGAACTTCAGGTTGGTCTTCTCTATGATGCAGAGGGGCTGCCCCTTTATTCTCCCTCTTTGCTGCGTCCACAGCTCAATCAGTCAGGAGACCTACCTCCAAACTTGCATGCTGGCTACCTTATAGCTGTTTTATTATCTTTGGAGACCAGGAGGGAAGAAATTCAGTGTGTTCGTATGTTATGGGAAGCTTTTTTTGAACTGGGACTTTAGTGGAGAGGGGTTTAGCTGAATTTGTATTTTATTTATTAATTTTTTCCCTTTCCTTGTCCACCTTCCGTTCTTTAATTTTTAGATTGGGTTCTTGGGGTTTGTTGCAAATTTCATTCCAATTAGGAGCTGCCTTATTTTGCCAGCATATTTCGGTGAAATTTCTAACATAAATTGTTAAGATTTGTTTTCTTTTCTAAATTGGCTAATGCCTAAATTTTAATAATACAGTTTATTGTAGGTCATAACTTAAGATCATATAGCTGACATGTAAATTATTTACTTATATTTCTATTTATATGTATGTTATTTATTTATATTATATTTCCTCTTGTTATCTATTTACATGTTTAATATTTGTCTAGGTTCATTGCTTTTCTTTCTCAAGTAATTTTTTTTCTCTTTCTTTTTTGAAACAAATATTTTTCTTACAATAAACAATATGTGTTGACTTAAGTTGTTTTCTTTAATCATTCCCCTCCTGAGTTAGTGTATTGTCTTACACTCTCAGTAGTACTCAATTTGTGCGACGGTGTGTTACATTATAAAAAAATTGTATACCTAACAATCTATAGTTTTACATGTGAGCCTTGAAAACTTTGAATTATTCATACTTATTATTCTCTCACAGTTTTTAAGCCAATTATTTAACTATAGAAAATTAATAGAAATAGTTGTAAACTATAATCAAAATAAAATGTTGTAATCAAATAAAATGGTTACACTAAATGAACACCAAAAGTGTAAAAACAATGCTTGTGCAGATAGCAGATTACTGGCAAGTACCTGACACGTGCTACTTGGCTGACCTCCCTCGAGGGAGTCTACAGGAGGCAGTAGACGATGTGCCGACCGACTACACTCGCCTTTTTGATCACAGTCTGTACTCAGTTAACATGGATACTGTGCCAGCAGTCTTAGAAGCCTATGAACAGCTGCAAGTGAAACATGAGCCACTCAAACTGATCCCTCCTCAATTTGAGTCCCCTCTTCCTCCACTACAACCTGCGGTTTGTTAGCTCTTATATATCCTTAGAAGTCTACTTTTTATAGCATTAGTACAAACTCATAATTTTTTAAGAGTCTGCATGTATTTACTGTTATTTTTTTCTTATAAACATAGCTCATCTATTTTTGAAATTTTCTATAAAATGTTGAACATTTAACCCTTGCTGAAACACATTAGCTTGGGCTTAAGAGTGCAATACTAGCTAAAGTCACTGTTTAGATAGTTTCTGCACCATCTAGTATTATTGTTTTTAGTCTCATTACTCTTAACTAATTATCAAATAGTTCTATGCTCAAATCTGTTATTTATTCTTGTTTGATGATTTATTATCTCTGGTGTAAACAAAACTCTGTAACATTTGTTCTATATATTAAGTTATTATTGTACTGTTTGTTATTTATATGTTTATTTGTATAGCTGATTATAATATAGTAGTAGCATTTTAGTATGCTAAGTTATTCTGTAATGAAATAAATAAGTAGTGGAGGTGAGAATCAAAACTGCATAGTAAGTGGTAGTTGCAGTTTTAAGATCACATGTAGACTTAATCCTCAAGGTTGTTGTCAATAGTTTTAATACTCCAGTATTATTCATCAGTTGTTTCAATGTTTGACAGCCCTCCCTTTTCTATGTCTAATGACTAGCTGCTTGTATCCACTCGTATTTACTACTAGATTGTTATTGTGGCAGTACTAAATAGCCATCTGCATTGCTACTTGAGCTGAGACTTCTAGGCTACTAGTTGTACTGTCACTGAGAAGGAGCGCTATATTGTCCACATACATTATGTGGTTGTTGAATAATCTTCTAAATACCTGTGGAGGTCAATAAAATGAAAAGGACAGGTCCTAAGATGGATCCCTGTGACTTGCAACAGTTTAGATCTCACTATTAGAGTAAAACCCTTCTCTGTTTAAGTTTGATATGTTTATTCATTAGCTGTCATTAGGGGTTAAGACATTCGAACCCCTAGCTGAAATCTAGTATCCATAACCTGCTCTATTTCTGCCAACCACAGCATTTCTTATTCTGCTTTTCCACGTTATTTTATTTTTTGTTTTGAGCTTCTATTATCTGAAGGTTTAAGGTGTCTAAAAAAGAATTTAATTATTATATTCAATACAATTTACGTTGTATTCATTTTAGTCAGGAGAGATTTTGTAAAAATTACATGCTGTCAATTAAAATTGATAGTTTGCACTAGTTTGATTTACAAAAAAATATTTCATCTAATATGATAAATCCCTACTCAGGTATTTCCACCCTCCTTCAGAGATCTACCTCCTCCAGTCCTGGAACTATTTGACCTGGAAGAAGCCTTCAGTTCTGAGAGGGCCCGTCTGTCACAGCTAGCCAATAAGTGTCTGAGTCGCAGTAGTGGCCGGGTCGGCGGTGGCGCAGCACTAGAGGACGAGATAGCAGACCTGGAGTACTGGATACGTGAGGCAGGAGACATTGTTGGTGTGAGCAGTGCTACGGATGATGCAGCCAAAATACTGCATGCTGTTGCACTCCATATTACCGAGTTCAGGAAGAACAATGTTTTCAAAGATGAAAAATCAAGTTGATCTGTTACCATTAAACTTAAACCATTACTATATTGTTTTATTTATCATACTTTCATTCTTACACATATCTGAATTAGTATTAAAACTTTATGTTTGTAAGTGTTTTTATCGTAAGTCTAGTAATCAGAATATGTTATTTCCCAAATAACTATCAATGTTAGTAGAAATAAACACTCAAGAAGTAAGCAAAAAAATGTACCACAGTATGTGCATGGGTGGGTAAAATCACTGTACGTTTACGGGCGGGAAGATGGGTACATGCATGAGTAGGTGGTTGGTATTATATATCAAAAAATTATAATAAACATAGTTTCACCTATAATATTTGTATAGTAGTTTTAATAATTAATCAGGACATATGGCAATTATTTGTATTACAACGATACAGTTTTGTTTTAAACTCTTGTTTGATTCATACATGAATGAAACAAGAAACACTGTAAGATAAAAGAAACACCAGCTAAATGTACATGGTGGAAAAATATGGAATTGCTGTAATATTTTAAAGCGAGATGACACATGAAATGTTGCACAAAGTTGTATGCCAGTATTAGCAAGGAAAAGTGTAATGAAATATTTGTAACACTGGTACAACTCTGTGCAATATTTCATGTTTCTGCCATCTCCCTTGTAAACATATCAAAGCGTTTCCATATTTGTTTTCCACTCCGTATGTTCCCTGTGGTAAACCTGAAAATGACTTACACCATTGAATTTGGACACAGATAAGTTCATCAATGCTAAATTTTGTATCTAATTACAATTCTGCTCCTTTGAGGTCCAGAACAGAGCAACAGCTAAGTATCATGCTAATGTAATCAAGTAAAAACCAGCAGTAGTTGTAGAACTGTCTAATCAAATTATTGGCACAAACATTCCTACTATTTCAAATATCTATTATAAGTAATTAATATAATCGAGGCTAATACCACAGTCTAATAAAACACAGTCACAACACTCCCATTGTGGACTTAGCATGACGCTAGTGCTCCTAATGGAAGGAGCATACAACTACATCACGTTACCGTTGTATTACATCGTATCTAGCAAAGAATTGAATAACAATATATAAAGAGTGACATTACAAATTATAAACAAAAGTTATTTGACATTTACCAATAACAACTGTGGAATAGTGTAAATAGTGCAAAAATAAACGCTATTCTGCTCCTGCCGCTAGGAGTGCTAGCACAGCTTGTTGCCAGTTTTTGACGAGTGTTGCAACTGTATGTTATTTGACTGTGCTAATACTTAACTCATTGAGCAAATCTAAAAGTATGCCTTGCCACGTTCATATCAAGCAACTGTTATTTCTTGACACCTTGAAAATAGGTACATTGTAGAATTATGAATTTTAAAATATTGTTAGCTTATTTATCAATTATAAAATCAGCAATAAACTACAAAACATTTTATTAAAATATAAAGTACAAAAATCAAAATCTGAATCCAATCTTAGGTAATTTCTAGAACGAGAAATAACTAGGCAAAACAGGCCAACTCGTCTTAATACATACACCCACACAAATGTTTCTAGTTTCAGACTCCCATGAAGACTCGCATCAACTGGGACCTCAGTGCTGCTGGCGATCTATTTTTATACAAGCATCTCGCTCTCCAACACTACAAGAGTTTTATCATACTTATAACTGTACTGTATTGCCGTTTATATTATCGTTAACAATTCATGTTTAACAAAGAATGAAAATAAATAACAAAATATAACAAACATGGCCACTAACATTGATGCTTCTTTATTATTTCTAGCTAATGCCCCTTCTGGTAATAAATGAGAAAGAAAGCTTGTTCTTCTTAAAAAATAACAACTAAACAATATTATTGCTGAGAAGGTAACCTCTGTCCAGGGTGCTTTAAAAAGCAATGTAATAAAGAAGACAGTATTGTAGTGTTCTTATATTCTTACGTTTAATCATTTGGTTTATAATAAAAACCTCTTCCCAATCATAAGCTAGCATTAAAGACTACATTGAGGAACTGTTCATACTGAAGCGTGACAACACCATCTTGGTCTGTATCAAACTGTCGGAATGAGTTGGTAATATTCTGTAACAGAAAAAAATTGTTCCCTGTGAAAGATGTTGATAGTTTAAGTCATTCATTAGAATAGAAAATGGAATGTAAACTAAGGTGGACTGTTAAATAAGAATAGTATTTCACATCATATTTTGAACTCAACAACTAATAAATCACAAAATGAAAATGACACTGTGTAAAGAAAAAAATATTAATACAAATAACTGATAGGAACTTGGTTAATATTTAATCCCTGCCAACTGTCAGTATTCATTATTAAATTATTATTCAATACTAAGAAGCAGATCGTAGAGATATGGGTGAATATGAGGGGTGAATGAATGTGATGAGTGTAAATGAACAAGTGTCTCAGTCATTGTTACCAATTGAGTTAGACTTAGCTCAGAAAGAACCATTTATAAATGGTATGTCACTTGTTGTATGAAGTGTGGGCTAGCAAGTGACGTTTTTTTAAAATAAATAATTTTTTTAACTCTTAAGAAAAGTAACTTATTACAAATGTATAAAATCATGTTAATGGATTACAGTCATAATAAAAAAAATCTTATACTTTTTACAGTATTCATTAAAATGCAATTCCTTGGAAAAAATTATTGACGTTGAATTTTTTCAAAAAATAAATATTGTCTTTCAAATTTTCACTCACTTGAAATATATTTAAAAATTTGAAAATATACAAATGATTCTTATTTTTATAATAAACAGTAAAATGTATTGAAATGTTTATTAAAAATAATACTTAATATTACTCAACATTTAATTTTCTTCTTAACATTATATTTAAAGTTATGATTCAATACAATTAATGCATGTATGGCAGTTTTAGAACACCATATATATCGCAAATGCATTTAATGAGTAACAGACAAGACAGATACTGATGAAATCATTAAGGCGCCTTCTGATAAACTTAATAAAATTGACAATAATTGAATTAAAGTTTGTGAGGGATTTGATGATGCATACATTCTATGCAAAACTGATGATTTTATTTTTAACTTACTATTAGATAAATTTAATTGAATAAACAGATTACTAATTAAGTTAGTATTATGAACTTATGTAAGGAATGTTCAATGCAATTATTTTATGTACCATATACACTTGTCTTGGGTTATATTCTGCACATAACTGATGAGTTTTTGTACATGAGCAAGGTTTAATGTTTCAATATTTAATAAAATTGGTCGGTAGCGTAGTTGGTTCAATCCCAGCTTCATGTGCTAAAGGTTCTCAGTTCGATCCCAATCAGAGTCAATACATTTTGAGAAGGATCAGCTGATAATCACCGGCTGTTCATTTGTCATTGGGCTATTAATTAATGACACTTTCTGAGGAATAGTCGGCCTTAGTTTGTAACAATGACCCACATTCGCTCATCTACACTCATCACATTCATTCGAAATCCATATTCGCCCATATCTTGACGATCGGCGTCTTATGAATAAAAAAAAAAAAAAAAAAAAAAAAAAAAAAAAAAAAAAAAAAAAAAAAAAAAAAAAAAAAAAAAAAAAAAAAAATTTTAATTATACTTGCCAGCCATAGTAACTAAAAATATCCTTACGTGTAATAGAACACAACAATGAATGAAGTCATCAAAATATATTTTGAGTTCTCCTCCTCGGTCAAACTTTCTGACCATATTGTCTACTGTTTCCAACGACAGTCGGTAACCAAAGGTCTGCAGTGCAGTGAGAAGCTCTTGTTGGTCAATACTGCCAGAACCGTCTTTGTCAAAAGAACGATAACAATTTTGCCAGTCTACTATATATTTCCATAATGCACCAAAATCTTGAAATGTTATTTGACCTTTCTTCTGCTTATCAAACATACCTGGAAAAATTGAAATACTATTATAAAACAATTTCTTTCTTGATAATCCTAGACCTACAAGTTTAACCCTTTGAGGATCATACAAAGGGTCAATCAATCACACATTTTTGTCTCAATACATTTTCAAAGTGCTAAAACAAATGTCTTATGGCTTTTAGTGGGTAAAAATGCCTAATTAAGACTCATCTCCCCTCGCCTGCTTGGATGAGTTCATTTTGTTTTGGACCACCGGCTTAACGTGACTTCCAAACTGCGGGAGCTGCAAAGGTGTAAAATCTGTCACGGTCACATCGAACCCAAACCAGCTGCAAGGCTAGGCAAGCCAATGCCTAAGCCCCTTCGTTATATGGCCGCTTCTTTAAATTAGTAGCTCAGCCAGACAAAACAGGTGACACTGTAATCTAATTAAAACTTATATATCTAACTTATATTATTGTATTTCATTGGATAATAGTCAGCATTAAATAATATGATAGAATAGAACACAAACAATTATGGCATACAGCCTCAAAAAATGAGCATATGATGTGGCCTAGTTCAATTTAACTGTCATTTAAATATTATATTCATCTACAAAGTATTCCTCCGCATAGCTTTGTAAAAATATTTAATTCTGTGATTAAATTTATGTAAGTATGTTTAATTAATTTGGATTTGTTAGGTAATTTATTAAATAGCTTAAATCCTATAAAGTGGGACATTCTCTCAAAAATATTACGACTATGTCTGGGATATTGAAAATAATTTTTAAACCTGGTGTTATAATCATGTTGAGGCTTAATCAGACAACTAAAGTTAGTCTTTACAAAAGTTAAACTTGAAATATATAAACCAGGCAAGTTAAGAATTTTTAATTTTGGAAAAGCAATGTTTTGTGACAACAAAACCCACTATTATTTAATACTTTTTTTAAAGTCTTAATCCATGAAATTGAAGGGCCCTCCAATCACTTGTGTATAGCCCCTTCCACCCACCCATGATAAAGGGCTTCTCAACCTAAGTTGAGGCAGCCGAGGGTCTAATGACCTGACCGTCGTCCCTCCCTCTTTCGTAAATAAATAAGTCAAGGCTGCATGCACACGCTAGTTATAGTTTGAACTTTTAGAATAGAAAATGTTACTAAAAATTATTATTATCAATTGAATTTAAATTGATTTTTTAATACGTTTCAGTTTTTGTCCCAAAATAATCGGACAATATAAAGAGTTTTTGTAAACAAGACGAAACAAATACCGTTGGGCGTATCAAGTGAAATATATCGTGAAAACACTTAATGTTGTCCGATTAATTTAGAACAAAAACTGAAAGTTATTTAAAAAATCAATTAAATTCCAACGATTTTAATAATTTTTCATTACATTTTCAAATACTAAAAGTTCAAACTTTAACTAGCGTGTGCATGCAGCATTGACTAATTTGTTTACGAGAGAGGGAGGGACGATGGTCAGGTCATTAGACCCTCGGCTGCCTCAACTTAGGTTGAGAAGCCCTTTACAACAAATGGTCACATAGTTAATGATTGCTCATTGCGCTATCTCCAGGTGGGATTGGTCAATCTTCATTCAATGGGAGAAGAAGGTGATGAATGGTTGTGAAAATTAGACGTCTCTGTAATGGAAGAGATCAATATTTAAACATTTTGTACTTTTGATTTTATTTCCTTGGGATTTTAAATTTCTAAACCAGTTTTATAGTTTTCTGGTAATGGGCATTATAAGCTGTTCTAAATATATGTATACTGAGCCAAATCTGCAAATTACAAACAATTAATTTTTCTTGTAGTACCGGAAGACCGAGCTTCACTCAGTTGAATTTTTAAACTGAAGAGGTAGTATCCATATCTCCCAGAGGATCCTTAGGATCGTTTGTTGTTGCCCTACCTTGTAGGTTATAAATAAAATTTAGTTTCGAAGGTCTTCCGCGTTTACCTTTAATCCCTTTGTAGAAATCGGCCTGCGACCTCATGGGGAAGCTCAGCCTACGGCCTCGCCAAGACGCTCTGCTAAAAGCCTGTTTGTGGAACTCGGTCTACGGCCTCGCGGGCGAAAGTTCGGCCTGCGGCCTCACCAAGGCATTCTGCTACAGTCCCGTTTGTGGATCTCTGCATGTCACATGGCCTACAACCTTGCCAGGATTCTTAAGCAGTATGACTATGAATTTTGGTTTTGGGGACAGTGGAGATAATAAACATAGTCTTTCTAAAATATGATGGTAGGATATATTAGGAATTAACTGAAGAATACCTTTAATTTGATACCTCGCTAGGGTGTATTAGTTTAACATTACCCAAGTTTGCTAGAAGTCAATAATGGTTCCATATGGTTTTTTCTGCTAGACGTCAATAAAACGGGAGGGTCATTCCATGTCAAATCAACACACACCTTTTACATCACCATTTTAGATTTGGCTCAAATTTGGTACACTTATAGTAGGTGTTAAAACTAAACAAAGTTCCAAATTTCAAATTTTTATCTCAAGCCGTTTCCGAAATATGGCTATGTAAAGTTTTCAAAAATTTGCCGAAAAAGGGTAAACGTACTTTTCTTAAATTGCTCTAGGACCTGCACTAATTGAGCTAGAGAGCTGGGAGTGGTGTAATTTTTCAGCATTTCACTTGCTCTTTCCATTGATATATAACTTGACATAGGTTGTCAGAAAAAGTTTTTTGTCAAAATACAAGTTTGAATTTTGAGTTAACATTTTTTCAAAAAGTACATAATTTAAAATTTTCAAAAAAATTCCATAAATTCTAAGTACTTTTGTCTATCACATAGTAAAATATTATTATGGGATGATAATGGGTTCATTGTTAAAAAATAATATTACTGAAGCTGGTTTTTCCCTGAAACCCGTTTTGGTTACAAGGCCGCTGTATACCTTTGAAACAGATAACCAGATATTTTTGCTTCAACCAAAATTATTAAAATATAGTTCTTAACTAATATGGCATAATTTAAAATGTATAAATATATAAAATGGATAAAGGTTGAAAATGTATACATTATTACAGATTAAATATATTTAATTTTGAATAATAGAGTTATTCTGTTTATACTTAGGTAAATTTAACTATACAATGATTTTTTTAAGTAACAATATCATAATGTGGAACATGTGAATTCAGACTAACCTGATAAAATAGGTATCAAGATGAAAGTAGTTTATATTCTCAAAAACTGTCTTGTTTACAACTTTAATTTTAAAAATGCCGTTTGGGTTTCTTTCACATCACTTTGTCCAAGAACATAGGTTCTCCCCGTTGGAGTGACTGGATTAACATTTTTTAGAATGTCCACAACTGACACCCACAGTACATCTGCTTGTCTAGGGTATGAGAATGATGTTGCTGGTCCACTTGGATGAAGAAAAGTTATTTTGACTTCATCGAGTTCTTCATTTTTTTCTAAAACATACCCAAGCCACCATTTTTTGTCATACACTGTGGTGACGTAACCGGTTATGTCTTCTAATTTAAGTGTGTGGAGGGGTTTGGCTACTTCCACCTCCAACCCCTGCTCATTACCAGAAAAGTGTTTCACTGATAGTGTTGATTCATTGATGGGAATGAATGCATGTAATTGTTGTGTTCCCTTAATTGTTAACGCCTCTTCAAAACGGCTTTTCAAAAAGATTTCTGAAGCAGCATAATAATGTAAAATCTACCTTCGTAATATTATCTACTGCCCATTGAAAGAGATCTTCTGCAGTTTGGATCTGGTTGTGGTATGGTATGGTATGGTCTTTGCAAACTTGCACGAGCTGCTAGTCTTTTCACGGAACCCCCTACTCCATCGCAAGGCCCTTTTCCATGAGCTGTGGCTGAAAAATGCCATTCAGCTTCAATGTTGAAATCTTTCAGATACAGGCAAAGGTTTAGAAAGTTCTTATTTTTATATTGAGCGGCAGAACCATCAGAAAAATAGTAGATTTTTTTTGGCAGATTTTGAAACTTACTGGAGAGATATGAGATCAGCTTCTTTTGAAATGTGTAAACCGCTATAGTATTATGCTCTAAGCAATCAGAAATTATTACAAAGCTAACATGCTCAATTTTGTCTTCCTGTTTGTAATATATTACGAAAGGGTGGATTGTGATCTGTTGACTTGTCCAGTGGTAGCTCTGAGCTTCATCCTGAAGAACTATGCTGTAATTTTCAGAAAAGTCACAAGTAACAACAAATTCTGAATCACTAAGGTTTTCTTTTGTCGAGTTGAGGAATGATCCTTGTTGCTTGGCAATAAAGTCATGTCGAACCAAAGAGGTCATCTTGCTACAGAATAAATCTATAAATTCTTCGGAAGTCTTCTCTAATGTCTCCAGATTGCAGTGATCGACTGAGACCCATTGGCGGAATTTAACTTGTTCAATTAAATTTTCTTCAAAAGAGTTTTCCAAAATGTTGTGAAGTTCAGTCTCTCCTGGGCAATATTCCCACTGCCCCATGTTGCAATCTATCGAAGATGGGTTGCAAAGCATTTTTGCAATGCACTGCTTATAATTTTGCAAGTTACCACTTGTAACAGTATTTAATTTGGCATTTTCTATCATTAATTTAACGTTTTGATGAGTTGTGCAGACACAAACAGAGTGTGTGCCACTCTGTCCAGCCAAAACACAATGTTTTGGTCTTAACTCAGCAAATTTAGAAAATCCAATTTTTATATTAGGATACTTGTCTTTAAAATGTTTGTGAGCCTCTTTAAGATTACTCAGAATCAGTCTTTTAGATAATTTTTTCCTAACTCCATCTGGTTCAGTTACTGTCACGCAATCTTTAATACCTGGCATTGCCCGGCTCACTTCGTCACTTTCATAAAATGAATGAACAATTTCAACTGTATCTACTGGTAAACATTTTCCTGGTCTAGGGTTCGGACCCTCCATAAAACCTTTTTCTTTCAAAATCTTTTTTGATTGGCGGACTAGGTAATTAGGCGCATTGAATACACGCATTATCTTCCTGATACTCCACTGTTCAGGTAAACTTGTAAGAATCATAAGTTTTTGGGCCCTACTTGTTGAATTCATAAAGTTAGTTTTGAGATTTTGAAGCAGAGATTCTTCAATGTCCGTTTCATTTTCTGACGAGGAAGATTCAGCAGCAACAAACAGGCTACGTTTAATTGATGACGAGATTTTTTTAACTTTTGATGTGGCATAGTGCTTGGACGTAATTTTTTTCTTTTGAATCGGAGACTCACCTATTTCTTGAAGCGATGTATTGAGTGCTTCTACAACCACTGAAGTTGTGGTGAAATCTGGGTCTCGGCCCTGAACAGCTATTTCCGATCCAGAAGAATCATCATCCAGGCCTATGGGATTTTCAACATTACTTGGCTCTGTACTTTTCATCTTAGATACATCTTTTCTACATTTGTCACAAATCATGGCTCTATTTGGCATATGCGGAAATAGTTCAATCATCCAAGATGTGACAATTCTCAGTTTTTTTCTGTCCCTAATAAAATGATTTGGTTTAATCAAAGGATTACAACATTGCACTCTCACCGCACTGATACACTTTTTATTATGTTCCATTTTGAAGTAAACACTTAAAAACAACTTTTCAATTTATAATCTTGCTATAAAATAAATAAACTACTAAAAATAATAACATTTATACAATATATTTACATTAAAAGTTAAAAGCAAACACTAAGCACTTTTATAAACACAAATGAGGTATTTTCTCAATGAGGTATTCACTCACAGAACACATCCTCTCATCAAAGAGTTTAGTAACTGACTGAGTGTACAGACAGGCAATGTAGAATCATGCCTGTTGCAACTTGCACAGATAACAGCCCACTTGTTCCAACCTGCAGAGATTGGCTCAAGTCTTAGCAAAATGGAATGTACATTTATTTGTACTATCTGTTGGGATCATACATTCTATATTAATATAGACCAGAGGCTTATATTTACTTCTAAATTAATATTTAAAAATAAATAAATTTTAAACCTCATTATTATTTTTTAATAATATATAGCCTATGTATTCATGTTAATGTTTCCAATTATTTATATTTTAAATTATGCCATATTAGTTAAGAACTATATTTTAATAATTTTGGTTGAAGCAAAAATATCTGGTTATCTGTTTCAAAGGTATACAGCAGCCTTGCAACCAAAACGGGTTTCAGGGAAAAACCAGCTTCAGTAATATTATTTTTTAACAATGAACCCATTATCATCCCATAATAATATTTTACTATGTGATAGACAAAAGTACTTAGAATTTATGGAATTTTTTTGAAAATTTTAAATTATGTACTTTTTGACAAAATGTTAACTCAAAATTCAAACTTGTATTTTGACAAAAAACTTTTTCTGACAACCTATGTCAAGTTATACATCAATGGAAAGAGCAAGTGAAATGCTGAAAAATTACACCACTCCCAGCTCTCTAGCTCAATTAGTGCAGGTCCTAGAGCAATTTAAGAAAAGTACGTTTACCCTTTTTCGGCAAATTTTTGAAAACTTTACATAGCCATATTTCGGAAACGGCTTGAGATAAAAATTTGAAATTTGGAATTTTGTTTAGTTTTAACACCTACTATAAGTGTACCAAATTTGAGCCAAATCTAAAATGGTGAGGTAAAATTTTAATTTTAAGTGTGTTGATCTGACATGGAATGACCCGGGACGTTAGTTCAAGCAAACAACGCTGACTTTATAAGGGTTAATTTATAATGCAAAATAAATAACATTATACTGCTAAGTAACTATAGCAACATACAAGAAAACCACGGTACCTAGAAATGAAAACGGTAGGTATCGCGTGCATCTCCCATGACGTCACATGTGCTAAATGAACACAAAAATACTATTCTAATTCCCGTAATTACAATTCCACCTGATTAGTGATAAATTACTTGCTTATTATTTAGTTGAATGCGTCTATGTAATTGGTAGATTTAGTTACCAGTACTTAATAGAATTTTAAAAAATCAGCTGATTTTGACCATGTGACGTCACAGTCATACTGTGCAGCCTCGTCGTGACACACAGGGAGTCTAGGAGCCACTGAGGCAGAAACCAGAATTTTCCCAGGGCTCTGATATTATCTAGTGCCAATTGATTTATCGTGGTCGAAAACCCCAACAAAAATAAAAAAATTTAAAAACCTTGGAGCCAAAAAAAGTTTGTCTGGACTTTTAGATAGTAAGATAGAATCATGTTCTTCTTTTATTAGAACTATATTCTGACTTTGATGTTACAACAAACAAAAATAGTGTAAGGGAACTATGTTACCTTTTGAGACAATTTAATTTGAATTACTGTAATTCTGCACCAACTAGAGATAAGGCTTGCTTAGATAATATCTTTACCAATGTAGAACTCTGTCTTGACTCAATTTTAGTAACAGATTTTCATTTTTCAGACCATAAGCCAATACTGTTTAAAGTCATGCTTAACAATGAATACAGTTCTAAAAATCTTAATCCTGGCAATTCAAAGTTGGTGGTGACTAGGCCAATGAACAAAGACAAGATTAATAATCTCATAAATTCACTTGCTGCATTTGATTGGTCTATTCCATTGAACAGACCAAATAACTTAAATTACCTTAACTCAACAATTGTTTTTGAAAACTTTTTTCAGAGTTTTATGTACACATTTGAGCTATGCATACCATCAAAAAGTTGTAAAGTCAATAATAGTAATTTAGGAAAGAATAAGAAAGATTTATCAAACCAGTGGTACACTCCTGAACTGGCTTCCATGAAAATGAATCTGTTGACTATGTTAGATATAAGCAATAGATTTAAGACCAACATTTCTGGGTTAGCCTATATTAAGTATAGAAATAGATACAAAGCAGCTCTTATAGAAGCCAAAAAGACCTATAATTCCAAACTAATTGAAGGGGCAAACAATAAATGTAAAACTGCCTGGAAATTAATTAGTAATGTTACCAACACACAGAAAACCCACAATCTTTCAATTGATCCTAATATCTTAAATGATTATTTCATAAACTCTGTTAATGAAATCTGTAATTACATCGCTACGCCCAGTGTCGAAGCAATCAACATACTTACTAAAAATTGTCCCGTTACTGTCATCTACCCGGAACCAAAATTCAAATTTACAGAAGTTACTACTGAAACAGTTATTGATATTGTTAAAAACTTCAAGTCCTCTGATAGTGTAGATGTGTATGGCTTATCTAGTAACTTAGTGAAGAAAGTAATTTATAGCATTGCAGAACCTCTGACCTTTTGTATTAATAAATGTCTATTAGAAGGATCCTTTCCAGCAGAGCTTAAAATATCCAGGGTAGTCCCTGTATACAAAAAAGGAGAAAAAGACAAACCATCTTCATATAGACCTATCTCTATTATACCTGTTTTTGCCAAAATATTTGAAGTAGTAATATATTTGCAGTTATGTAGTTATTTTGAATTTAATAAATTATTAAGTGAATCTCAATATGGTTTCAGGAAGCATAGATCTACAGTTGATGCAATAGATAACATGATTAGCATTATTTATAGGGCATTTGAAGATAGAGGCCTTGCTCATGCATCATTCTGTGACCTGAGCAAGGCATTTGACTGTGTTAACCATGAAATCCTGTTAAACAAATTAGCTCATTATGGCATACAAAATTCTAGCTTGGAACTTATGAGTTCCTACCTGTCTAACCGTCAACAAATTGTTTATGTTAGAAAAGAGAAGTCCAAAAAAGTACAAGTTAAAACAGGTGTCCCGCAAGGGTCTGTCCTTGGACCTTTTTTATTTTTGATAATGATTAATGACCTTCCAAAACACTTGGGATCTCATGTTGTATTATATGCTGATGATACCACCTTTTTAAATGTTCATAATGATGTTAACACCCTTAAAACTCTCACAATTAATACAATGACCGAAGCATCCCATTGGTTTAAAGCTAATGGGTTTTTACTCAATGAAAATAAGACTCAAGAACTAACTTTTAGCCTGAAAAATGTAAATGAGCAAAATTCTCTCTCTTCGTGTAGTGTAAAATTTCTAGGAGTACATATTGACCCTAAGCTTACGTGGGAACAGCATATAATATTTATTAGTTGTAAGTTGTCTAGGGTTATCTATCTGTTGAGAAGTCTAAAAAGCTGTGTACCTGATGTATTTGTTAGATCATCTTATTTTGCATTTTTTCAAAGTATCATTCTTTATGGATTAATACTGTGGGGTAATTCAAGTCATGTTAGTAACATTTTAATTTTACAGAAAAAAGCTTTAAGAGCTGTCGCTAGTGCTCCACACAAGGCTCATTGTAGACCTTTGTTTGTACAACTTAGAATATTAACTATAATTAATCTATATATTTATACTGTATTAGTTCATATAAAAGTTAAGATGCCAGAGATGAAATTTAGAAATAGTATACACTCTCACAATACCACAATCAAAAACCATATCTACATACCTTATCACCGGTTGTCTAAATCTCTAAACAGTTATGAAGTTATTGGACATAAACTATTTAATAGGCTGCCAGCAGAATTACAAAATTTACCTCTGAATACCTTTAAGACAAAATTATATGATTGGCTCGCTTGTAATCCCTTTTACAACTTAAAAGAATTTTATGAATGTGATATGGTTAATCAGGTTTAAATTGATCTTGTTCATAGTATGTCAGTAATCTTGTACTTAAAATTAGTATGATAAATATGTTTAAACTACAACTTTGTAACTATTTCATTAATATTTTGCTTTCATGTTCAGTTGGGTAGTTATTGTGTTGTTACTTAATTTGCATATATTTCTTTTATGTTGTATATTGATGCTGTACCTTGTACATTACTTGTAAACTTACTTAATTTTAGTATCAGTATTAAGGATTGACTTTGTCTATTGCTATGTATTGGCCTAATGACAATAAAATTTTATTTAAAATTTTATTTATTTATTTATTTATTTATCTATTTAGTATCCACAAGGAACTGAAACTAACCTATCATTAATCGACAAGTTTCTTTATTAAATGGATTCCAAGATCCATTAGACAGTGCTTCTTGAAGTTCATTAACAGATATATGTCCAGTTTGATCTTTGTCGACTCTGAAACAAAATATAACAAGTGCATTAGCACCACTTGGTAATATTACATTAATTATTATATTCCACCTATACAACTTAGTTTGAGGTATGGAGCAGGTCAACAGTACCTTCCATGATGACTGAATGCGAAGATTAAAAGATATAACTTGGGTAGCTAATTTTAGCATTGGTTTGTTTAAAATATATTTTAGTTCAGATTCTATTTAGTTTGTTTGGTCAATAAAATTATTGTGGTAGTTAAATTGAACTAAAGTTTTAAACATAGTAGGTTTATACCTACTTTATATTTATCTAACAGCTTTTTGTCTTTCTTTACAGTGAAATTGACAAAGGAAAAGTTTCATTTCATAAATAATTCTTTATAAACAAACTACTTTTCAATAATACTAGACACAAAAGGTAGCCAGAGTTAATAATTTCTGTTAGTTAAGGTATCTGCTTACATGAACACGGTTTAATCTAACTTTCATTTAGAAAAATATCCAACAGAAGTGTTGTGTTATTGTCAATAGGGGCTAAAACTAATTTATTCATTTAGTAAACTCTATAGAAGTCTCATCTGAATCTGGGAAATTTTTGTTTATTTTTTAAGGACTCTGATTTATGTTTTTAATTAGAGATGAAGGACTAAAACATAATTGAAAAATACTTCATTTAAAATGAATAAAAGAATTGATAAAATTATCTGTCTTAGACTCAAGATGGGTTATAGCCTGTTATAAGATATAAGTACTGTAAACTAAAGGTGTCCTAAAGGCAATTTATTTATTTATTTCAAGCTTACGCCACTGTAGCAATTGCAATTTAATCATAAAATTCAAGATGATGGGTATAGAACCAACATTTGTAGCTTGTTAAGTAAATCATTATTACCACCGCATGATTGAGATGTTGTACATTTGAATAGATCTCCTGATATAGGAACTGAAATCTACTTCACATTTCGAGTAAGCCTGTATATACTAAATACAGAATTGTTATACGAAGTGATTTAAACTAAGAATTTGAAGTACACAGACAACAAAAATCGTTACTTTATTTCTGCACAACTAATTTAAGACAGGCAATAATAAATTAAATACCAGCTATAAAAAATATATCCCAGCCTGTGCTGGAGGCCAGGCACCTGAGTTTAACAAAAATTTCAAATAAACATACAGAGTGTGGTTAATCCATGTTAGATTAGGTTAGTAGAAAGTAAATATCAATAAATCGAATTGCAATAAATCAAATTAATAAATATTTATTTCTCAATACAATTGTAGGTTGTGTATGAAAGCCTCCCTAAAATTGCACCTAAGCTAATAAAACTTTGCCCTACTGGTAATGCTTTTGATCAATACAACAAACTGTTCATATACCTAGCCTATTTCGGCCTAACTTAGGTCCACATAATTGTACACACTAAGATTCATGTAAAAATCACACCGAAGGGCTTCACGATGGCTATCTCACAGCAAAATGTCACATATAAAAAAATATATAACCGGTACCTAAAAATTGATAATTTACTTTGCGCCCAGCTAATGTTGACTGTAGCAGAGGGATACATATTCAATTCGTTTATCAGCCAAGAAAAAAAAAATATTAAGGTAATGTCCATTTGAACATGTCTAAATAGGCATCGTCAATCATTTAAACTTGGTTCTATTTCCTATCTAAAATAACATGCACATAAGCACTACACAATATTACATATAGTTTAAATATTTTAATTATAACACCTATTTATTTATTAATTTCCAACGGGTTTACCATTTTGTTAAACATTTTAAATACAATCAAGATGGTACAATATTAATTTTGACATGCAAATCAATGTTAATAAGTAGCCTACTGTGTTTGAATTACATATATGACCTAAAACTAATCAACTTGCAGTCTGCAGTATGTACTAACATCAACATATTAACAAGGGTATTAATATAAAAATAAATCATCAATTAACTAATAATAGACTATAAAAAAAGACATAACAACAAAAATTATATAAAACAACATTTTGAGATGATAATGACAACGTCGACTATACAATGATTTTTACAAGTTACAATTTTAAGTGAACACTAGGCTATCATTGAAATACATAACTAATATTAATCAACAGAAACTAAACAATATTCCTTGACAGCAAAAAACTATAACATTACAATAAGTAACAATACTTTCTAATGGAATGACAAATTCTAAATTACATACATTTGTATATATACACTAAAATTATAAATAACAAATAACAATATTCTAAATTACATACAATTGTATATATACACTAAAATTATAAATAACAAATAACAATATTCTATAACAACTCTAACAAAATAATCTGAATATAAGTGTACAAAAAATATCTCCATTTTTAACCAAAATAAAAGTTTGTGTGTATATACATTATCTACCAGCCAGAATTTGTTTAATAGTCTGTTAAAATAACGGCAGTTTCATATGAAAGAAGTCTACATCACTGGATATGTTACAGCCAAGTCTTTGGATCCAGGCCAAGCAGCTGTTTTGGCTGAGTAAGGTTGCGTGTTGCCTTCTATATATATATATATATATATATATATATATATATATATATATATATATATATATATATATATATATATATATATATATGTATATGTATAAACTAGTTCACATTAGGGCTACTATTTTAATAAAATCAATGATAAATATAATAAAGTATCTTTTTATTCATTTTTTATAAAAATATATGACTAGTTTCGGCTCTTAGGCCATCTTCAGATAGTAAATAATATAACCTAAAATAAATTAACAAATTATAAAAATAAAAATAAAACAGATGAAAATAATATAACATATGATTAATTTAGTGTGTGGGTAAGTTGAATTTTACTTTTTGATTCTTATGTTTTTTAACTTCTCTTATTTTTTCGTATATAGGATTGTTCATGTTAATTTGTGTATTTAATATGTTTTTTGGTTCGTTATAATTGTTAATGTATATGTGTAAATTTTCTTTTGTATTCATTTTTTCTCCTTTCTTCTCGTATTCTAAAATTGTAACATTTTCATTTATATTTTGATAACTGTGATTTGATTGGAGAATATGTTCTGCAAAGTTAGATTTATTTGATGTTGAGTTGTTGTTTCTTATGGCTTGTATGTGTTCTTTGTAACGTAAATTAAATGTTCTTCCAGTTTGTCCTATGTAAAAAGAATTGCATTCTGAGCATTTTATTTTATATATACCAGATTTGTCATATTTGTTATTTTTATTTTCTTTGTTGGATAGTTTGTTAATTAAAGTAAAAGTATTGTTCTTTGTTTTGTAACTGAGTGTATATTTACTGTGTTGAAATGTCTTTCTAATAGCTTTATTCATTTTTGTATTGTAAGGAACACTGATAAATTTTTTCTTTTCTTTTTCTTCCATTTTCTTATTTTTGTTTTTTTTTATTCTTTTTATAATTTTGTCCACAATTGTCGGATTGTAACCATTTTTTGAAGCTAAGTATTTTATTGTTCTTTTTTCTACTTCATAATCATATTTTTGCATTGGGACGTTTAACATTCTGTTAATCATTGATCTAAAACTAGATAATTTGTACTTCCATGGGTGGTTAGAATTATATGGAATTAGTAGGTCACTTTGGGTTGATTTTCTAAAAATTTTGAAAGAGTGTTTATTTTCAATATTTGTGATTGTTAGATCTAAATAGTTTATTTCTTTTGTTTCATTTTCTTTTGTAAATTTTATCTTGTCATTTAATGAATTTAAGTATTCTAGTAATTCGTCACTTTCTTTTTTGTTTCCTTGGAAGAGACATATTACATCATCAACATAACGAAACCAATAGATTATTTTTTGTTTGTGAGGATTTGATTCGTCCAAAATTTTGTTTTGTTCCAGATTGTGTAAGAAGATGTTTGCTATTATTCCTGATAAAGGAGATCCCATTGGTAGTCCATTATTTTGTTGGTAAAAATTGTCATTATATTTGAAGTAGTTTTGTTCAATACAAATTTCAGTTGATTTGATATCATTAATTTCATTAGTGTTGAGTCTGTTGGTTAGTGTGGGATCATCTCTCAAAATGTTTAATGTTTCTTTAGTAGGAATGTTTGTGTACATGTCTTGTATATCAAATGATATAAATTGACATTGGTTTGGAATTTGAATATCTTTTATATTGTATATCAGTTCAGTAGTGTTCTTTATGCTGTAATTGTAGTCCCAAATGATGTTTTCTTGAATCTTTTTATTCAAATATTTGCATAATTTATATGATGGTGCATTTTGAAAATTGACTATTGGTCTGATTGGTATATTTGTTTTATGTGTTTTAGGGTAGGAGCTTTGGGGTTGGTCATTTTTAATTGATATTGTACAGGTATTGGAATTGTATTACATTTAGAAATGATTTTATATATATATATATATATATATATATATATATATATATATATATATATATATATATGCATTTTTTTGATAACCATCCTGGTTAGTTTAATCAAGAGGATATATATATATCCTCTTGATTAACTATCAAGAGGATATATAGTTTAATATATATATCCTCTTGATTAAACTAACCAGGATGGTTATC